>PDNA01000263.1:0-34554 GCA_002573605.1 Polytolypa hystricis UAMH7299 | reverse complement strand
CCCCCGCCACAACCCGCTCGGCTGCACACTGTGCACAGGGCTGGCTGGAATCACAAAACAAACAGACAAGTTCCAACAGGAACCCTCTGGGGCCCACGGCAACTCCAGGAACTCTACGGAGTAACTACCCAAGAAAAGAATCCACATAACAAACATTCACAGTAGACGGTGAGACCTGAACTAAATTCCACTATCACAAGATCTTTTTATTTTTTTGCCCAATAATTGCTAAGTATCAATTATTCAATTCTCGGCCTTGCGAGTGTGTGTCAGATGTTGTGTTGTCAAATGAGCCGAGGGATCTTTCAGTAGTTCTAGAGCATATTGTGTTGCTGTGTCAACTCGGGTTCCCAAATGTTGTTTTGTTTTGTGTTGCCGCCAGGACCCAGGCTCAGGCTGAGACAGCATTTCGCCACTGTGGAGAAGATGATGAGATTGATAGCTGACATCTGAACCGAGGGTAGAATTGATGTCGTCATGGGGGGACGAAAATATCATGGTATCAAATTTCATCGTATAAATAATGTATCCCTGCCGATGCAGATCTGGTAAATCGGGCAAGGTCAATATACAGATTGATCTCAGTCGTAGAAATATATATATATAGCCTCCTCTAGAGCCCCCCTTGCACATCAACATCTAAACCAATACATATCAAAGACACCTTACTATGCATTTCACTTCCATTAATCCAATACATTGCATGATGAAAGATATATTTCAATTCCAAATCGAAAAAGAAGTAAAAAAGGTTCATTAAATAAGCTAATCCGAAAGAGAGATCATTACAACAAGCTAATTATATCCATATCAACAAAAAAAATAAAAAAAATACACATATGGCAAGAATATATATCACAACTAAAGAAGGGCAAACAAAACAAGAAGAAATGAAAAGAAAGAAAAAGAAAGTGCTGCTAATCATATCCTCTTCACCATTACTCCCCCCTTATTAATCCATCAATCAATCCATCACATTTTCATCACAAGAAAAAAAAAACAAAATAAGGGGGGGTATATGTAAAAATAAAAAAAAAGCAATAGAAAACATAAAAAAAAGCTAAACTCCCCTTCCATCATCCCGCCGGATTATGTCCGCATAGTAGAATATATATAAAAAAAGCAACACAAACTCACGTCCGTCCAAGGGCCTTCATCCACCCACCACCAAACCTCTCCTTCCGCGCCGCACCACCACCACCTATGACTGATGTACCCAGCGCCGTCGTACTGTCATTATCAGATCGAATAGATCCCACACTCCCACTCCCACCGGTTCCACGGTGCGAGAAGCGCGGTTTGAAGCGCGAGAGCCACGCAGAGTCGGAGTCTGTGGAGAAGCGGCCTGGGCTACGGTGTGTGGCGGGCGAGGAGGAGGTAGTGAGGACGTGGTTCGGTATTGTCGCGGTGTGATTGGGCGTGTGTGGTCTGCCGTCAGCGATGGTTTGGGCGGCGGATGGAGCAGTAATGGTGGTGATCTTCTCTTCGTGCTCGGGGATACTAGTACCTACCACCGAGGACGGCAGTAGATGAGGAGGCATCGGAATGTCGGCTGGACT
Source organism: Polytolypa hystricis UAMH7299 (assembly GCA_002573605.1). Taxonomy (NCBI): domain Eukaryota; kingdom Fungi; phylum Ascomycota; class Eurotiomycetes; order Onygenales; genus Polytolypa; species Polytolypa hystricis. The sequence goes on along the minus strand of PDNA01000263.1, from coordinate 32,995 downwards.
ATCTGCGCGCGTCACAGCGGGATGAGCAGGAGGAGGAGGACTATTCGAGCGCAATGACCATGAGCCTGATATCTTCCTCCTCATTCCGCTGGATTTCTTCAATCGTGACCCTTTGCGCTTGGGCTTTTCTTTCTCTTTTTCCTTCTCCTTCTCCTTCTCCCCCGCCTCTGCAGTAGTAGCACTTATACTCGTCACAAATGTCGCATCCTCCCCCGCATACGGCACCTCCTTTCTCGACTGGCGCAGCTCGACCCAGCTACGCTCAAGCGGCGTATCGCGTCTTGCCGCACTATCGAGTTCCGACTTGCGGATGATCTTGCGTGCTGCGTCGCTGGATCTGCGGCTGCGCGATTTCGCCAGGCCGAGACGCACGAGGAGGCCGGGTTTACGGGACTTTTTGTCGGTGTCGGGGATAGGCTGCTCGGTGCCAGGAGTGGAAATCGGAGCTGAGGCCGACCTTTGTTGGCGTAAAGAGTGCATAGATCTCGATGAGAGGGGTCCGATATTTCGCTTTGCCCCTGAAAAATTCTTCGCTTCGCCATCGGAATCCGAACTATCTTCCAACTCCGTTGAGTCGCCGTCTGCCACATTAGCCGGCCTAGGGATTCCCCTTACAGGCCGGAAATACATCCCGGTACTATCACCATAGTCATCATCATCGTCACTCGAGTCCGCGAAACGAGAGGAGGCCTTCGATGACGGGACGGCATTTGGATGTCTGCCAGTGCTCGTCTTTGGCTTTCTCAACATTGATACACCGAACCCCGAAAATGATGACTTGGACTGCGGTCTATTGGACGCATGATCGCGCATTGTTGTGCGCATCGTCATGCCTCCATCCGCGGAGAACGGTCTTCTTTGGTCTAGCAACGTGGGTGATCGGACGCGATGACTGGGTGGGGAGCCGTCGCTTGCGGCAACCGGAGTATCGCGCATGGTCTGCCGCAGTTTATAGTGTCTTTTCGCGGGTGAGCGGCCTCTATCGCGCTTGAAGCTGCTTGATGAGTCGCTCCCGTTGGATATTGTGCGTTGGAGGGGGTGGGTGGGGGCATTAGAAGTTGAGGGTTTATGTTGAGGAGTTCGAGGCGCGGGGCCAGGTGGTAGGGACGCGACTTTCTTCGGTTTAGACACTGCTGTGACAGGCACGCGAGCGGAGGGGAGCGTTTTGGCGCCGTTGACAGTTTTTCCGTTCTGTGGTATAGCATCACGAACGGTCTCGGGCTGTCTGGTTTTCTGCTCTCTAACAAGTGAGGGCCGTGACTTCTCGGAGTCGGAAGGCGATACTTCACGGGGCAGCGTCACATATCTGTCCGTCGTTGATAAATGGCTGGAAGTCGGCCGTCCATCCACAACGTCGGAATTCTGGATGCGCGGATTTCTTGACAAATTGTCCACCGTCTGAACTCCACGACTTGCACTCTCCGCTTCCACCACAAGCGGGGGGGGATGCCTATCAGCAGCAGTTGGCTGACTTGCCCTAGAAGCAGAAGTAGAAGTAGCATCCTCATCCACTCTGAAGTTCTTGTCACTCGACTGCGTGGGACTCTCAGGCACAGGCGTCCGAGTAATATTTAATGCATTGGGCATCGGACTGTCGACGATTGCGTTGATAGAACCGAACCCAGCACCTTCGTCATCTGTCCAGTCCTCGGCGGCATCGCTGTAGACACTATCTCCCGACTCCGACTCGGACTCGGTGACACTTGGCATGTCGTGACCAGAAACTTCTGTCGTAACTTCAGCAGGTTGGCTCGTAGTAGCGGCTGAGTGCGGGGTGCACTCAGGTGTCTTATTGTCGCGATCTGTGGCGTCCTCTGGCGGCGTAAATTCCCCTGGTGCATGGCTCCACTGGCCGTACGTTTTATCTTCCCCTAAAGCCGGAGTAGCTGGTTGAATGGCAATGACAGGGACATCCTCCCGCTGCCCATCTGTAGGTGTAGTTTCTCCTGTGGTATCCGGTTCCTGCGTAGTAGACGCCAAATCTTCGGCTTGAGTGTGGGTGTCAGGCTGATCGTGCGTAGGCAAGACTGCCCCGGCATAAGGGGTATAATCACTCAACGAGCTCTCGTCGGAGAGAGACTCGTACCCAGTGCCATCAACAGACGTGACTTCTGGCGGCAGCGGCTGCGAGAAATCAAATGGAATCCCAGGACGCGACTGTTTCTTCTTGGAGAGGATACTCCCAATGACGTGGTCGTTCGAGAATGCCGGATCTCCTGCGGTTCGGGATGTTGGCGATGACCATTCCGAACCACCGGTATTATTATTATCATGCTGTTTCTCGCGCAGGTCGTCTGGTAAGCCTTTGCTCCCACGAATACTCCCAAACGAAGGAAGAGCAGGGCGCGGCGTCATGACATCATCGAGTCCATCCATATTATTATTAGTATTACTATTATTAACTTCCCGAGCACTGTGAGAGTTTCGGCTCCACGAGTTCTTAGGTAGAGGCTTCCCGAGCGGAACCGTGGTTATGGGAGAGTCAGGAGACGTGGGAGGGCTTGCGTCAATGTTGACTACTTCGGCCTGGTCCTCGAAGCTTACTTTGGCAGGCTTCTTTTTCCAGCAGGGTCTTAACCCGTCGTCCGACGCCACTGATGTCCCTTCGGATGTCTCGCTTGGGGCACGCAGAGACTTGGGCCAAGAAGCTGCTGCTGTCCTGTCGGTAGAAAATTGCTGGGAGGGGGACTGTTTGAGGGCTGATTTGGCAGGTGACTTTGACCGTGGTGGCGGTTCGTGGAGATGTTCGCCAGCGTGGGGAACAAAGAGGTGTTCCGAGAAGCGTGTAGTTCTGTTCGGACTCAGTGAATGGGTTCGTCCATTTCGAATATCCTCAACCGCCGGAGAGATAGGTCCTTTAACACGTGGTTGTCTTTCTGATGGAGTTTTGTCAATCTGCGGCTCGGATATAGAGCTAGGGTTAACATTTTCATTGTTCTCCGAAATCCGAATCGAGCTTCGTGGCACACCAGCCAAATTAGACTCAGAGAGTCTGGTAGTTTCCTTGGCTTCTACGGAGTGCTGCAGAAAGGGATCCTGTGGCTGGGCCTGCTCTTCTGCCTCCCTATCTTCTTTGACGACGGATGGTCGTCTTTGTGGAGTTTGACCATCAGACTGTATAACCAGATGTTGATGGTCTTCTGGGTGTGACTTCGAACTGTTGGCAGGGCTGGAGGTAATCTCTGCTAGACGTTTATTGCTAGTACTAATAGGTGATGGAAGGTTGTTCACGCCATTTAAAGGCTGTCTGGCTTCATCCTTGTGGTGCGTGCCACTGACCCAAACAGGAGTCTCGACCTCGGGTGTCCTCCTCCTTGACTCAGGGGTGCTGAGCTTAATAGGCGAAGCGCGAACGCGTTTGACAGGAGACCTGTTTCTCAAAGCATCCAGATCTGGTGTGATTTGCCCCGATCCTCTTGACGATCGAGTCGAATCCGGCGACGATAGAATAGGCGAATCAAACGTAACATCTTTCCTCCGGGTTTCATCGGCGTGCTGCTGTCTCCGAACCAGTGGCGGAGTGGACACAAGTTTCACCGGGGACGAAAGGCGAGGGGATATCGGACGAATATTTATTGGGTAAGAAAAGTTGATTGACCCTCTGCTGCCCTGCCTTTCCAGCTCCGGTAGACTGCTCATAACCCTGGCGTGTGAGGGAGAGACGTTAGGGCTCTGCGCATGAACGATTGTTGCTTCGGGGCTCGTTGTATGGCGACCGGCAGACTTATTCACTTTTGGGGAGGCGATTCGAACCGGGGGCTCCAAGCTGGCAGTCTTTCGATGCGCTCGCGGGTGCATGCTATAGCTCTCGGGAAGCGGAGGGACAGGTACGACCTCATTCGTAGGTTGAGGCTGTCGGTCCCGGAACGTTCTGGTGGTCATTGAGCTCGAGCTGTCGGACCGGCGGAGACTTCCATCCCGTTGTCCGCTCCCGCTCCCTGCGGATGAAGCGGACAATTGCCTCTGGAGCATGCGTTTCGTCTGCACATTTTCGACCGAAGTAGGGGTTGGAGTGTGTCTTCGTAGAGCGGTAGCAGCGGCAGCGGCGGAAAGGTTGGCGTTCGCAGCGGCCTGGGAAGCAGCGCGGAATGCCTGGGCAGCAGCGCTCTGGGCGGAGGGAGACGGATTTGGGTTTATGGGCTAAGTGGGACGCGTTCAATTAGTGACTGGCATGGCATCGTAGCAGTAGAAAGAAATAGAGGATGCGCGGGCTCTAGAAAAGGAAGTCCGCCAAAAAAAAAACATAAAAAAACATAAAAACTTACGGCGTGGTGTGAGGAGCTTCTTTTGCGGCGGAACATGGTGCGCGATTCATGACCCAGCACGGCCTATCCATGAAAAAAAAAGAAATAGCGATTGAAACGGACGACCTGCGTAGAGACTGTTGTTCTGGGAGAGTTGCGCGAAGTGGACTCGAGACGGAGTGTATAGATAGAGATAGGGCTGAGGAGGATCTGATACAGGGGAGCAAAGCTGGCAAAAAAGCTTGAAACAGAGGAGTTTCTTGTTTCAAGATCGAACGGTGACGTGTGGTGGTTGGCTGGTGCAGATGGTCATCAGCCGTTGGCCGACAGTGGAAGAGCCATGAAGCATTGCGCTCACGGCAGGATCATCGAAATAACAGAAACAGAGCAAGGGAATGAAAGAATGAAGAAAATGAACGAAATGAACGGGGAGTCAACTACTAGTGGAGGGTGGTGGACGATGGTTGTGTGTCGCATGGCGGATCATCGGTGCGTGTGAGTTGTTGGCTGCAAATTTCCTGGATTATTGAGCTCTTCCTGCACGGTGGCGTCGACGGGCAATGCAGCAACAATTCAGCCATAATCCATCAATTCATAGACAGGGCGATTGCCAGCTGAGTTGAGAGATTATTACCTTTGTTTTCAACTCTGCTTTACGATTCTACATATGCAATACTTTTTGTTCTTCCAGGGAAAATACCTCATTTTAGGAAACCAGCGCAGAGATACATCCACAACAACGGCACTTACAATGGCAGCTCTCTCTACAGGGTATGCCTACAGGCATTGCTTGACACAAAAATCAAAAAAGAAAAAAAATCACGCGATAAATAACACAACAACAATGCACTCTTCTTCTTCTTCTTCTTATCCTGTTTGTTGCCAAGCTCAACCGATGACGTTGCCCAATATCTTTCCACACCAACACCATCAAGCAAGCAAGCATGCATGCAAATTGATCTTCCCCTGAAAAAATATCCCACCGAACCTTGGAATTCCATGAAGTTTCTTTCATCTTTGGTTCCCCACGCCGGGTTGCCCCTGAACCTTCTTGTCGAGATACTTCCCAATAGCTCATGGATATAAACCTCATGTAGGGTTCGATGGCATCCAAATGATATTTGAAACTATACCGCTGGCGGCAGGCTGCTTTAAATCACTTATCCTCCAGAGTTTAGGACGTCTGCATCTGTTACGCTAGCTGGGCAAGGTAGTCTGTTATTTACAAATTGAAATGTAGTAATAAAGAGAGGTAAATTGTCCGTAGCACAGTTCAGGATTAAAAAGAGGGGGAGAATCGACGGAGAGCACAAGCATGGAACACAGAGGGGAAAATTATACTGAGAAGGGTATATCGAAGAAAGAAGTACATGCTAACATGAAGAGAGCAGGCAGTAGAGTGACTAGGTTATGATTTAGGCAAGTCTGTATGCTTTTCTCAAGTAATGGTCGATTTGCTTAATGATTGTCTAATGGCTCGCCCTCAATGCAGAGAGGGATGTTGGTGTCGCCACAGGGTATGCTGTGGATCCACCGCATGAAGAGCCTGTAATTTTCCTTGATCATCTTCTTAAAATCAATAAATTCACTCTTGGAAATATGAAAATATTTTCCATCATGGTGTGCGTGCTTTGGATCGAAAGATGGAGATACCCAATATCTGTTTTATAGACAAGTTAATTTAATCACCAAGGGGACAACCGAAGATCATGAGAAAAAAACAACTGACAGGAAAAACATAGTGTTCTACATAGTTGAACTGTCTCATCCTCCATTTCATGTATGCGGCAATGGGCAACACTTCGCTGCGGCGAAGAGGTTCTTCGGGATCTGCGTAGTGGATCATTCTGAAGCTGCAGAGACTCCGCTTCGATGTCTCCGCGTGTTTGCCATTCATAGGGGACCGTCGGAGTATGTTCGCCAGTGCCGATACTGGGATTCTCGCGATAGCACCTGAAAGATTGAACAGCCAGTAAGTCGCAATTTCTCATAGTAACCATTGCAGAAGCGTCTGTGCAGGGGTTTCACTACTTACTTGCGTGGTACCTAGGGCTGCTGCTCATCATTCCGCAGCCATGCTCCCCTAACCTCACTCGAGATATTTTGGATAGTGATATCAATGCGTCGTGATTCTTCGCTGTAACCCTCTGTCCAGTCAGAAAAATCTGCATAATCCCAGTTAATCACTGGGAACTCTTCCTCTGGAAGAGGTTTGTAAAAGGTCATGCTATCATCTTGAGTGTCCCTTAAGATCAAGGGATGACAACTTGATCCCAAGCTCCTTCAAGTCACTGTTGTTTAAGGTTGTGTGCTTGAAAGCCTTTGTCCCCTTGAAGATACGGTTAAGGTGACGCCCTACAACCCTTGTCTTCATCAGACGCTCGACGACGAACGGTCGCACTTCTGCCATTTCTTCCTGCGCTCCCATTGTGGAAATCTGAGCCGATTTAATGAGCTCAAATGGAAAGGAAAAATGGGAGAACGTGGCCTGTCAGGGAAATCAACTTGTTGATGCTTTGTTTCCTTTACATACTTTAGTAGGTACCTAGGTGAACCAATTGTATTGCTAAGGCAACTGTGACACAACCCCAGTGCTACAAGTGACTCTAGACTAGCGCTCAGAATGTGAAGAAGAAGTATTAGGATTAAGCACAAGAGATTCCAAGAAGACCTACCCGAACACAGAAAACAAGGTAATAAATAATAATAAACATGGAATTTTGTTCTCCAGATATCCCTTGAATAAAAATCTGTAAAGACAGCAAGCAAAGAATAAATAGATAAAAAAAGTCCCAGTCCCAAGTCAATCCAGTCAGATCGAAACCAGCCATCCACCGCCCTGCCACGCCGAAGTAAAACAAAAACAATTCGCCAATCCCGTACATCATAGAAAAGCCAAACGCAAGCCAAGCCAAGCCGGAGAGAAGAATGTAAGAATATTGATATCAATAAAGTCGGAAAGAAATAAAAGGAGGATGAGCAAAGGATATATGCGGGAGGTTTGTACAGTAAAAAAGAGAAGGGCACCACATAAATCAGATCGTAAGAATAATAAGCAGCATGGATGAAACAAAATTGAAGGGTATATGCATGTGCACACGCGCCAAGCGAAGCCAAGCACAGCGATGTCGCTCAGCTCCCGCACTGTTTCACAGAAACCGTAGTCATATTTATTGGGCGGAGGTGGAATAGTGACATCATCGCAACGAGACGAGCGGAAGAGGGGAAAGTCGAACAGAAATATGGGGTCTGCGATGCGGAGGCAGAAGAAGAGGAAGATTTCGATCGGAAAAACGGGAAGAGGAGAGGGGCGTATGCATGAGGTTTGCGAGCTGTTTTCACCGTTGGCGCAAAGTTCGTTGGCTGCTTGTGCTCAGCTAACCGTTAGCATGCCTGTCATAGACGAGCCCTCGATATCCACAATGTCCACCTCGAAGCCGCTAGGAAGAATGGAGCGTTGGGGTGCGCCCAGAACAAAAGAATAAAAATATTATACACGGGTATTATCGAAGAAATGGTATCATATCAATCAGAACGACATCTCCAGTGGGACGGACGGACGGACAGGACGGTGGCCCATCACTTCTCCCCGAACTTCCCATACTCCTGCTGCCACTTGAGTAGATTCCGCGTCAGCACATCCATCATCTCCACACTCGTCAGCTCCTTGAAATCTTTCTCCTTTTGATCTCCATCGCCTCCCATAGCCATAGGCATCTCGTCGCCATTGACCAGACTGGCTATTTGTAGTAGCTGTTGCTCCATAGAACTACTACTCGACCCATTCGGTGGGGTTGTCCGCTCGCCGCTAACCGCCATTTCGACCTGCATTCGCGATATGAATTCCAGAATCGCCGCGACGCGCCTCTTCATCTCGTTCATCGTCGTGCGGTGTGGGTTCATATACCGCGGTTTGCTTGGCTTACCAGACTCTCCTCCGCCATTCATGTATATGCCATTGGACTGGCCCGGGGGAGAGTTACTGGTTGCTGCTTCGCGAGATTGGCCACGTCGCGGGGAGTTGGTGGATGTTTGGTTGGCGTCGCTGCCATTTGCGGCATCACGGTCGCGTGTGTATTGGTTCCGGCCTAGACGACCCCGACGGGCGGGTGGACGGCCTGTTTTTCGAGTGGCTGGTTTCGTGGAACTGGGTTCTGTGCTGGCGCTAGGTGTGTCGGGAGCAGAGGGGGTTGCGGCTGGCGGATTGGATGCGGCCTTGGTTGGGGAGGCTGCTTCTGTGGGTTCTTCATCTGGCAGGATGTTAGATTATGGCAACTCGGATCACGAATTGGGTGGGGTTACAAAAGCTTACCTTCTCCTTTCCTTCGTTCAGCCCGGCTTTTCCGTCGGCTGGTAGAATCAGCAGCTGGCTTTTCTGCCTCCTTCTCCGCTGGCTGAACCTCCTTTTCTCGCTGGTTCCTTGCTACGCCCTTGGGCTTCTTGGCCCCATTGTCGCTGTGCTTGGATTTGGATTCGTCGTCCGAGGGTGGTTGGGAGATGGACTGGCTCTGCTTTGATAGAGATGACGGCGAAGGAGAACTCGTGCGCTGTCGTTTTGTAGCTTGTTTATTCCTGGAGGAGATATTAGTATTGTCGAAGCAGAGTAGGGTGGACTGGGGATATGATCACATACGCCTCGCTGTCGCTACGACTTCGCTTGCCTCTGCGAGTAGTTGGTTCGTCGACTACCGACGTAGTCTCCTCCTTGCTCTCCTCGATGGCCCGTCTCAGTTGTTCTTCCTCGTCGTATGCAGCATCGCGGCTGTTCATAGTCGAGCGTCGCTTCGCGGGCAGGAGGTTGGCAGCAGCGCGGGCCTTCTTGTCTCTGGTATTTCGAGAGGTGTCGCGGGACGAGGCCCTAGAAGACGTAGAAGACGGCGAGCCAACCACGGGCAGGTAGCGTGATGATTTCGAACTGCGAGGTCGTAAGCGTGAGGACCACATCTTCAGTATCGAAGGGTATTTTCACAATGGAGCGGATTGTTGGCAAAAAGGCCATGGGTAAACAGCTCTTGTGACTGAGCAAAGCAAATGAAAATGTGAGAGAGAGAGAGAGAGAGAGAGAGAGAGAGAGAGAGCAAAACTCGTGATTATGAATAGGTAGCCCATCGCAATAGCCCTAGGTAGGCAGAACAAGTGAATTGGAGATTAACTGGCGAATATCGCCGAAAGTCAAACGAGAACAATGACTTACTTGTCTGAAGCAGTATGGAGCTTGTGCAAATCTTTGCGGCACTCTTCGCAAAAGTACTCGTCGGGGCTAGAAGCCTCCTCCATGATCCCAACGCAACCACCATGCTGCCACACTTTGCACTGGTCGCATTGGATGAACAAACTTCCTGGATCTTCTGGTAGAATATCGTCTGTTGCACCAGCACCTTGCTGGGGCAGCTCATCCTTGATGTTGTCGGCTTGGATAGCCTGGGCGATCGGAGAATCGCGATAAATGAGGGGAAGACCCGGGTAATCCTGATGACCACAAATACATCTAGTTATTTCCTCCTCATCACCTTCCTCTTCATCGTATTCGTCCCCTGGTAGTGGGAGGGTCTCGTCGGGGTCTTCTTCGCCGGCCCGTCCTCGCTGACGAGAGCGCGTGGGCGGTAGGGCGCCGGCGTCGGGACCGTCGAGGGACTGCGAACTGTGCATTGACGACCTGCGCGGCGAAGCAAGCTTGTTATTCGAGCGAGTGGATCGTTCCACACGGCTCAGCGAGTTGCTTGAGCTGGAGGAGTTAGTGTGCTGCATTGCGGTGGGCTGGGTTGTGCGGGCGCGCGAAGAGCGCCGGGGTGTCATGGTTTTTTGGCGTAAAAGTTTCACCTGGTGGGCTTCTCCGGCGAGAATCGTCGAAGCAGGTCATAGGAGAGTGAGAGTCAGATGGAGGATTGGAATTTTACCCGTTGGTGGGGGCAGAATCGAGCTGGGTCGCAGTCGGGGTATGGATGGGATAGCTGTGTCGAAGCGAAGGCAATTGGTAAAAGCGCTTGGGTGGTGGGAAAGAGGAAAAGCAAGAGATCTCCAGGACGAAAGGATCGCCGTACAGCTGAAGAGCTACATGCTATGGGTGGAAGAGCGATGAAAGAGAACAGCAGTGAGCAGGAAGCAGAGAAGGCAGCTGGGAGAGAGAGAGAACGAGAGAAGAGAGAGAGAGAGAGAGGGAACAGAGGGCGAGGAATTGGGAGTGCCAGACTGCCAGTGGAATTGGGAAGATTTCGCGGGTTACTAAGAAGTCGCGCCAAGAACGGCTTCCCCGCGCATCGATCGCTCTGCTCGATGCAACGCATCATCATCATCATCATCATCATCAGTTAATTCTTCATCAATTCATCGCTGTCAATGGTTCTGCTTCAATGCCTCAGTTATCTATATCTATGGATGGTTGACAGTGCCGTGACCCAGTTGCTATCCTGCTGTTCCTAACATGGCTGACTCTCAAGCTTCCCACAAGCAACACCATTCCGCGCAAACCCTGCAGTTCCTGAATTGTTCCCATGGGGATGGAAGAATACAACCAGACCACTTTCTACTATCAGCATAATACGAGTTTTATGAGCTATTATACTAACATTTTTTCAGATTATCTTCTCCATCTACAAGACTAGGAGATTGAGATTACGGATCGCTCTGTCTCTGCACATTACCTCGACGTTGACACTACCCATTGTCCTTGAGCGGTCGGTATCGCATACGAATCCTATTCTGTGTCTATCACCCTTTATATTCGTTGAGCCAGCTGGTCGAGTCACCTCGTGGAACGATATATCCAGCGCGTCAACGTGGAGGGACCATCTGTATATATACAAGGCGAAGAAAAGAGATTGTGGATCAAGGACGTTGGATATACGCCGTCCTCCCTGAGTCTATGCCAGCAGTTCCTCCTGTCAGGATACCGTGCCTGGACATGGGGCAACGGGTGGTCATGGGCGTAGCGCCCTGAGATGCATTGAATCTCGGCGCACAAATTTATAGGAGTTGCAGACGAAGAGGTTTCTGTATACGTTGATAAATTCTGTCAGAGGCTGGTTAATTTCCGCAATGGCTTGCCGTTGGTCGAGGAGAGTAGCCAACGAGCGCTGTGGGGGATACAATGACCGTTCCTTCTCGTTGATTAATTAGCTTGCTGGCTGCTTTCCAATCAGAAGCCACACTGGGCCGTGTACTGCTCGATGTCATTCTACTAGTTATCCTACTATTGCAAGTGACACGTATAGCCAGAGCACCAGAGCATCAGAGAACGGCGACGCGGGAGGGCGTTTGCCAGCGGTTAGGCACGAAGAGCGTTTGGCCACCCAAGAAATATCCTTTTAGCACAGGGGCAATGCAGACACCACGCGACTTCGAGAGGATAGGTAGCTTGCTATTAACGAGGTCTATATGAATACCCGTAGCACTGTACCCTGTAGTTCCCGAACAACTGCCAGTATTGCTGTGACACACCACACTGTCTTCTGTGCTGCTTACATAGTAGTTGGGCATTATTCGCACTCCGAGGAGGGGGCTATCTTTCCCAAAGTGGACTAGCGTACCGCCGGGTCTCCCCAAAAGCTCGAAACATCAAATCGTTCAATTTGTTCCTGTATTGCTTGCTGCTGCTCTCTGCAACTTCTCAATCACTACGCTCTGTTGTCTGCTCTCTGCTCCGCTGTTCTGCTGCTGTCTACGTCGTCGCGACTCTGAGTATCACTGGGTCTTGCAACCCGCTGTTTTTTCAAAAGCAATCCGTCTCGTCTCTCTGGCCTATTGTCTCCTTGCCTGCCTGGCCCCTTCCCGGTCGAATCTCTCGTTCCTAATACCCGATATTTGTCATCCCCAGACACATCGCCCACTTCGTTGCTGATAGTCTGTGAGTAGGCACCCTATTCTCAATAACCTGCTGCGTGGGATTTGACTATTGCCTGAATAACACGTCTCTGGCTTGATTTACACCCCATAGGCCTGGTCTAGCCACATTCACTGACTGCCTCTTGCGTGTGTCATGCAGTTCGAGCAAACCTGTTCTATCGGTGGCTCACTTCGAAACCTACGTAACCCCGATAGATACTCGTCCGTCTCACGACAACTAAGCTTCCAAACTCCCTTATACGCAAAGCTTAAGCCAAACGAAAGCCTCCGGGATTGTTTTGGCAAGCACGTTTTCAACACTGGATGAAGATGGCTGCTACCTTGAGTATGTGTTTCCGCCACTCCACAATCGCGAAAAATTCCATCCTACTCCCAAAGCGCTCTCAAATGTGTTTCAGAAGCGACGATAGTCTCTTTTCTCAAAATAGGGTGGCATATATCCGGAAGCTGGGGCCCGAGGGGTTATTGCGAGACATCTGTTTTTGGGTTTCTGATTGCTGATGCCGTGTCTTTGAACGTCCGTAGGCGGGGCGTACAACTCCTCCGCTCCTGATACTCCTTCCCCCATTTACCCCGACCGCTTGATCCGTCCCCTTCCCAAGCGGCCTATCCGATCTCGTCTGTCTCGCGAAGCTGCCGAGTCTATCTTGTATCCGCCTGCCCCCCCGGCAACCCAGCTTTTTTATGGGGCATACGCTGCCAACGGAGACGCTGTAAATGACGCCAAGGTTTATGTGCAACAGAACGCTTATGCTTTCGAAGGCAGCCCGGAGAGGGACCACCATTACGACGATGGCGTAGACAGTGGAGACGAAGATGGCCATGTAGTTATTCGCCGCAGTGGTGGCTTCCACCGAGCCTCCATGTCTCCTTCCCTCCAGGGCGACAACCGTCAGAAGTACGCCAAGCATTCGGAAGGCACGCCGTCAAAACCGCCGTCTTCTGGTCCTGATGGCTACGACGCCTTCGAGAACACGAATAATAAGAAAAAGAGGAAGATACCCACGTCTGGGAACCTCGGGAGCCACTCGAATTTGTCAGCGGACATATCGAATATGGGGTTGTCCGCTGGCGGGAATGGAGTCTCGTCAGATGATGGCAGTGGAACAGGGTCATATTATGGAACTGGCCATCCGGCTTCTCCAGCAGGTAGTGGGATGTCGGGGCCAGGGAGGGGACGATATGGACGAGCTGCTGCCCGTTCTCTCAGTGGCAGAATGCCCTTTTCTGTCCATAATCCTAACGCCTGGATGGGGGGGAAGCCTGGAGTCAACCGGCGAGATGCTGCGTTGTCTGAGCCCCAAGAGTCACTTGGTATAGTCTCCACCTTTCATTCCTAACAACACCTGAGTACTGCGAATTCACTAACACAAATGTTACTAAACAAAGGTGATTCGCCCAATAATATTGACCAAGGCATCATCTCCCAGGCAATAGCAAATGCAGCTGCTCTTTCCTCATCTGCACCACAGCTGAACAATGAGAACACAAGTTTGTTAGATCAAACAAAAAAGTCACCTCCAGTCAAGACTCAGTTCACATTTACATGTGAATCAGATGTCTCTAAAGGAATAGCGTGGCAAACTCCGAATCCGTACTCCGTCCCAGCGCACCATCGGTCGAGTACGCAGCCGCTTGCAGCTGCAGCACCAGGCCAGCGAGGCTTCTCGACACAAGGCACACAAACAAGCCCGAACATGGCGACTCAAGCGAACCAGCAAGGCCAGCATCCACCACAAGGCGGACAAACCCCTACCGGCGGTAAAAAGACGCGGCGATCGGCAGCCAGTCTGTATGCGCTGGCAGCACGTCAACGCCGGATACAACAACAGTATACGAACCTTCATCATCCTCCGAGCCTTGAAGATATTTGGATCTGCGAGTTTTGCGAATATGAAAGTATCTTTGGCCACCCACCTGAGGCGCTCATTAGACAATACGAGATCAAGGATCGTAAAGAACGGCGTCGACTGGCGGAGAAGAGAAGGCTGCTGGAAAAGGCAAAGATGAAGGGACGCAAGGGCAAGAAGGCGACGAAGAACGCGGCGGCCAAGGCTGCGGCAGCACAGCAGCAGCAGCAGTCACATCACCAGCAAGGGTACGACCGACACCACGGCATGGATCACGACCCAGGGAATAGTCATCTTGGCGACGATTACCCAGCTGATGAATATGATGACGATGTTTCCATTCCTCCCGCCCCGCAGTCGAACGCTCCTCACAAACAGCCACCACTCCCTAACAGCAACACTGCGAAACCCAACCCTACAGCCTCAGGGTCCAGTAAAGGCACCGGCACCGGCACGGGGGCGGCTACTGGAGCAGGGGCAGTGGGCGGTGGAGGGGACAGGGCAGGATGATGGCTCGCGGTGTGGCGTGGCATACCTCGATGGGTGCGGGGGACGACTAACCAGCTGTCTTTTTGGATCTCTCGCTCCTCTTTTTCAGTGAATGAGTCTGCACCCCGACTACCGCATCTGCTGCGTCACATTGCCTTCTTTCTTGCCTTCGTTGCAGCGATGCGTCTGTTTTCATCCTCTTGAAGTCTTCTTTTCTTCTGTCCTTTTTGTTTTGCTTGTTGTCCTCCCCCCCCCCCCCGGCATAGAGAAGCCCCTTTTGCCACCCTCCCGTGTTTAGCTTTGCATCTTTTTTGTCTCACTATCAATGAAATCATCCCCTCTCCATTATCTTTTGTTAGTTGTGTTTGTTCTTTTACGAGTATTTGATCATTCTCTGCACTGCACTGCATTGCATTTGGCATGGGGCATTGTTGGGACATTCATGGGTTATTGGTGGTGTTGTGGTTCTCGGGGTTCAACCTGCTTTTGCTGTTTGATTTTGCCACGTTTGTTATGGTTAGCCATGTAGGGGAGTATGCATTTCCCCTTTTCCCCCTATCTTGAGGACGAGGGAGGACTCGAGATTGGCGTTGTGTTGATGTTCGTTTTTAATTTTGAAGCTTGTCGCCCAACTAACCGCACAGCATGGCCGTCAGGAGTAGTGGGAAAAAAAAGAGAAGCTCCCGCTAAAGGGAGCCTTATATAGCGGCGAAACCTTGCGATGGCAGAAAGTCTTTTTTGTTCCCTCCTTGTGGTTGGTTTGCTTTTCGCGCCGAGGTGCCGCATTAGCACGACTAAGTCTCCTACTCCGAGCTGTGGATCTGAGAAGTAACCGGCGATTAATGGGACAAGCAGCTGCATTTCAGTGTGTGTGGGAGTATTTGGGTTCGAGTTCAGGCTCAATTCGGGATATTCAGGGAGAGGTTTATTTTTATGGGAAGAAACCGGAATGTCGGTCATCGGTGGTACCTTGCTTTCTTTTTCTTTTGTTGTTACCAAAGCATAAAATTTGAAACAATGAGAGAGAGAGAGAGTGAGAAAGCTAAAAGGAACTATTTGGGGTCGAAGAAGTTCGAGTTCATGGATCCTTCCTAGTTCATGGCTATGATATGATATAATAGGGGGGGCTAGCTAGGATTATTATTTTTGTATAGAGAGAGAGAGAGGGAAAGGGATGTTAGGAAAAGATGAATGAGATGATGGTTTATTCCATAGTATGGTCTGACAACCAAAAATAAAAAAAATAGAAGTCCTCCTGGCGCTTCAAGGGTGTCTTGAGATAAAATTCTCGGAATGTCACTAGGATGGTGGAAAGCAGCGGTTAAGTTGACAGCGAGTGTTTCATGGCTGAATTGTTTCAAAAGTGCTGGATGGTTGAACTACAGCCAATGAACCCTTTAACTCGTGGCGATTCCCTACGAATTGATACAACCCTTCACTCACCCCGGTCGGGCGCGAAGAGAAAAAAGGGTTGGGCGCTTAAAACAAGAGGTGACATCCCAAGCAAGCCTTGACGGCAGGGATTCGTCTGATCTCAACCGCCGTCAACGGTCAACGGGCCAACGGCCAACCAATTGATTCTGTTCTTCAGCTGCGCGGTATGGCGATGTGATGTTGCTTTCTTAAGAAGTTTTCCCCATAGTTTCTCTGGGAGTTTCAAGAGTCTCTTCAGATCTCACTTCTCGCTGACTTGGGCAGGGAGATGATTGGAGGGCTCTGTGGAGTCTCAGAGATAGATGTAGGGATATGGATGGGTATGGATATTTCTATCTTTGTCGCAGACATGGATGGGATGGAAGGGCCAGTATTGAAACAATGCCATGAACGATGCTCTTGTTCATTGCTCAGTCAAAGCTGTGTACAAAAGGAGCCCGGAGCCTGCTCTTTTGTTTCTTTCTTTCTTCATTGTTCATTCTTCATTCACGACAACAGCTCTGACTTTTGTTTCCTTGTTTTCCTTGTTCCTCTCTCTCTTTTCTTTTCCTTATTTTTTCTCTTTCTCTATTCCTTCTGCTTCTCTTTTCTCGATACTTCCCGTTTTTCTTCGTCGATAATAGACTTTCAAATCCAGTGTGTTTGATACACGCTTCCTCCTCTTATCCTCACGGATCCCCCCGATTTTCTATCTACATACTTAATACATATTTCGACGGTGCTGCGCACTGTTTTGCGTGTTGCTTTCTTGAACTCTCTCATTTTTTCCTGCATTGCGCTTTCCTTGCGAAGTCTTACACGAGCATACCTGCCTTGAGGGGAAGGAATATTTCGAACAACACTTGACATCGTTGATTTTTGCTGGCAAAAGGAGCTATTCAAGTGTGGCCTATTGATTGAATAATATTTGGGCTATTGAGCTGTTCAACATTCACTTCACCAATAAGTGGATTAACGACAACACTCGAGTGACCGTCGACTACATAAAAGGGGGGGAATATCCCGAACTGAACTCCCATCCTCCACCCACCTTACTCTCTACAACTACCACCTCCAAAACCCTCTATCAACCCTCAAACACACCTCCCAAACGCCTTCCGGGAAAAAAGAACAAGCACAATGGGCCTCCTAAGCAAGATCAACATCAAAGGCCTCGTCCTCGACGGCATGCGCCAAAAATACGGTCCGCGCTCCGTCGTATCCACCTTCATCGAGATCCCCGTCCGCTTCTTGCAGTTTGTGTTTGGTATCGCGGTGATTGGGCTGTATGCGCAGGACCTGGATCGTGCGAGAAAAGCAGGGAAACCTATGGATTCGAAATGGGTATGTGCCCCTTTTTTCTCTCTTCCTCTCCTTTTTCCCTTGCTTTTCCTTGTCCCGATAAGTTTTAGCCATAAACTAATATAAAATAAACAGGCCTACGCCACCGTCGTCGGCACCCTCTCCTCCATCTCCGCTCTAATCTACCTAATCCTCCCCTTCGCCCTCCCCCGCCCCCTCACCCTCCTAGTCCGCCTCCACTTACCAGCCTTCATCCACGACACCATCCTCTCCATCCTCTTCCTCACCCTCTTCGGCATCTTTGGTAAAATGTACATTCCAGAAGACGACGAGAAGAATAAGGACGTGAAGAGGATGAAACATGCTGTTTGGGTCGTTTTGGCGTGTTTGGCCTTTTGGGTGGGCACTATGGCGCTGAATGGGGTTAGGTGGTGGAAGAATCGTAGGGGTGGTGATGGTGGAAATGCGGACGAGGGGCAGTTTGAGAAGAATCAGCATCAGCATCATGATGAGGGGGAGATGAGGGAGGCTGCTTAGTGGTGTTTTACTCTCTTTTTCTTGTTTGCTTTTTTTTCCTTTTTCTTGATTTTTCCCTTTGTATGGGCGGGGTGGGTTCATTTGTCTTCTCTCTTTTTTCATCTTGCGCTGGGTTGCTTTGTGGCATTTTTCTCTTTCCTTAATTATCTCTTTTCTTCTCCCTCCTTTACCCACTTTTCTTCGACCTGGTGTTGAACATTTTTTGTCCCAAGGAAGTGGGTGTGGGAAAAGAATCCTGCTCATGAGCAGCAGACAGCATTAGCATTATGTGGGAGTTTGGTGAGGAGTAAGGTTAGTTTAATTATAGTTCCTTACTTTTTATTTCTCCTTTTACTCTTTCTCCTATCTGGCAGCACCATGTAGGTTCTGTGGATGGATAGTAAGTATGTGTATTCTTTTTGTATGGATGGAAAAAGAGGGACAAAGTAGGGGTTTGTTGTATGATTGGCCCCCGAATCGCTGGGGGAGATGGATATATACATAGAGATAATATATAGATAAAAAGACGATCAAAAGATAGAAGAAAAAAAAGAGGAAAGAAAAGTTATATATGTGGGGAGTAAGTATGTACCTACTCATACACACACACCCCACTCCCCACTCTCGCGCGCGCTCCTCACATTTTCAACAGAAACTTTTTTTTTCCATTTAAGTCTTTGAAATACAATGTGATCAACAAGAAGAAGGAAAAAACAAAACTCAGTGAAGTTTGAGAAATCGATTCTATCCCTGGTGGCTAGTGGCTTAACATGTGTGCGACTCTCTCTCAACCTTCCTTCGGCCTCTTCTCAACACTCAGCCGCCTATCCTGCTCAATCATCTTACTCAGCTGACTCTCCGGCTGGCGGAAACTGGATCGCATACTCGACGAGCGCGAGCTACTTCGTGCGCGGCACGTGATGGGATTTGATCCTACAGCTGTTGTGGAATTATCTTGCGTGACTCCGCTGTCGGGATCGTGTTGGTGCTGCTGCTGCTGCTTGTCCAATATCGACGGAGGAGGCATTAGGTTTTGCGGGACGGACGTGATTGGTGGTCGGGTCTCTGGGTTCGTGGCTGCGGTATTTATGCCGACGAGGTTGGTAAAGGACGACGAACGAGATTCTAGCCGCTGCTTCTCGACGAAGCGCGAGCGGAAGCCTGTGCCTGTGCCTACGAGGATGGCGTTTGAGGGTTGGGGGAGTTGCGGCTCATCATCATCGACGATGACAGTGAATGAACCCTGATGTGACGGCGGATCCGTTGTCTGGGGAAAGGGAGGAAGGGTGGCGGGTGCGGCGGGGTGCGATGTGGGCGATTTATGCTGTGATGATGGTGGTGGTGGTGGTGCTGGGTCGACCAGGTAGGTGTGTTGTGGTGTATAGTCTCTTCCTCGGGGAGATATGCTACCCACTGACACTGCGAATTCTGCACAGCGCGAAGCTCCTAGGTCAGTATAAGAAAACTCTCTTCCTCACTATGGGAATTTTGAATGAAGCTGCTCTGCGTACCGTCTGAGGGAGGCGCAGCATCTGGGGGAGAAAAGACCCGGCGCCGCATAGCTGTGTCCTTGTGACGATCCGATGGCGTTGGTGACATTTTCGTAGGCGTCGATATAGGCGAGTGTTTTAATGACGAGAAACCAGAACTTGGACGCGATGACTTGCGTTTCTTAGGCAACAATATCTCCGCTTCGATATCTGTTACCTCCGTGGCAAACGTCGTCTTCTTCCGCCGTGGCTTGTCCATTCCATTCTCCGTCGATAGACTCCCCGAACCTACGACGGGGGACGGAGAGGCAGATAATGTGCGGTGAGCTCCGCCATCCAGGCCTGATGGGTGATGGTGGTGGTGGAACCTTGCGGCGTTGCTCTGCGGTTCATCCGGGGATGGTCGCGGTTTCTTCAAGATCGGCGGTGGTAGAGATGTGCGCGGCGAGTTCCTTGAATATTTGGGGGATAAACTACTACTGGCAGTGCTACCGCTGGCCCTTGATGGCCGGGGCATATACGGTGGTGATGCGGGATTCACGGCACGATATGCGGTTCTCGAGGAGAATTCCGTCTCCTCCTACAGACAATCAGAACGGATTTTTTTTAAACTCAAGCAAAGACGATAGATAATAATGAAAATCCGCAAAATTCCGTACTTCTCTGGACAGACTGCTAGGATCGGTCAATAGAGGGGCATAGCCGTTTGAGATATTCACGAATAGCGCGGCTAGGGTGGCCCCGCGAATGACGCGGAGGATGCGCGTGCTGCCCCATATGCGCCAGAACAGATTTTCCAGCCGTCTACCGGCGGATTTTCGCAGGGTGGCTTTGTTCGTTGTGTATACTACCGCACAGCCACGCAGTCAGGACTTTGAACTGGACATTGCAAGTATATACTTTGAATTTGTCCCAAAACCCATGGGAGGTCTTACTTCGCCATAGCTTTGCGATGTCCTCGGGATCCACAGCGTAGGTATTCCCTAGGTCAGAGCTTATGCGCTGGGTGTTGTTGGAGATGATGCCCGAGGGCAGAGCTTCTGTCATGGTATAGCCGGCCGCATTTACCGAAGCGCGGGCTTCCTCTGGATTGCGCAAAATGGGGGAGGGGTATAGGAGGATGGAGATGCAGGTGCAGCTCTGGCAAATGCGAACTGATAAAACTTAGATATGCCTACGAAGGTAGAGAGATGTAAGATGGGTATATAAGAAGAGGGAAAAAGAGAAAAAAAGAAAAAGGTATGGCGAGAAAGAGGCGGTGGGGGGCGGAGGGGGGAGGGAAGGTGTCAGCTGAGCGGGCTACATGGTCGAAATGGGAAGATCGAAGGGACACAGGCAAGGGGCGAGGGCAGCACGAGACTGAACTGGAGCTGCAGCATTGGTGAGCACGAAACATGTGCAGAGAGGAAACGTGATGTGATGGATGTGTGTGATCTGATGGAGAGGAGAGATAGAGGGAGATGGCAGAGATGGAGATGGAGATGGATGGCAGAGGAGAAAGAAAGATACAATAATTATTAGATGAGTGGAATTGAATGATTTGATGGGCCACGTGAGACTGTCCGGGTGACCACGGCTGGATTAATACATACATATGTAGTAACTATATCAACACAGCGAATCGGCTGATTTCCCGCTTTTGGTTGCTGATGCTGATGAGGAGGATGATAACTAGGAAGATGTAGTGTTGTCCTGAGTGCTCTGTTGATGACGCTCGCTCTGTCTCTTCCATCTCTATCTTCCTCATCCTCCCGCATGCACAGTCCATCCCTATCTGACCATGGTGATGGATAGAATTCCAACCCCATCCACCAGAACTCTGCTGTGCTGTGTATATGACTCTCCCCGTTCCATATATATTGATATATTGTATATATGGAATAAACTTCAAGTTTTATGCCAGGCACACCCTTCTCCAGACTCTAATAAACAACTTGAACAAGGTCCCCAGCATCCCACATGCAAGGAACACACGCCGATCCTCTGTCTGATCACCTGGCTTGGCCTGTTTAATATGCATGAACTTGCTGCACGATGTCAGATGGATCATGGCCGGTTTCTAAATGTTTTTGTTTATCTTAATGATCTTGCGAACGCTTCTAGAAGCATACATTGTTGATAGATAAATAACCTCCCAACAAAAATTTCCAGGAAAACCAGGCGGTGGGCGGGGGCGGGGGCAGGGCAGGCGACTGACTTGGACTCCACTTCTAGACTCGCTTTCCGATGGGGATACTCAACTCTGCTTCGATGCACAGGCCACACCTTCCACCTAGAAGAAATAACTGCTTGGGACGGATCACATTGCCGCTGTGATAGTATCCAGGTAGTTATAGTTTGTTGGAACTCGAACAAGCGGGGACGATACGAATGGATGGTGTGATTCTAGAACTCGAAGCGATTTTTTATTTTATTTTGATACTGAATATGGGAGTGGGTTATTTTAGAGATCCGAGGACATGGTCCTGAGTATTCTGTAGGATTGCAAGGAATGGGAGAGAGGAATGATTAATCACTATATCGATAGTATAGGTAGTGTGGGGCATAAGTGTGTGGGGAACTATGGCTTCCAAGCCCTTGAAGAAGCATGGGTAAAAGAAGTGCATACCCACTGTCTTATACATGTATATCGACAGGTTTGTAGCGAGCAGATCAAGCAGTGTTTGAATTTCATTCCCCACTTCCCTTCATATATAGATCTCTGCTCCTGATGCTCTGCTATCTAATCATGACAGTGTATCCATGCGAGATATTCCAAGTCTTCACTACCGTCTCTAGCGACCTCCTGCTGATAAGGTGGATAAAAGCAGCGCCCCTTCGTGATGCAGGTATCACAGCAATAAGCGATCGCGAGTAACTATCAAAGTCAGAGGGCAAAGGGGAAGGCCAATCCAATGCATCTCAGCCCTTCCCCGCACCCTTCATCTGATCGCTGTCAAAATGGATAACTTGGCCTTTTCGAAGTAGAACGACAGAACGAGTCTTTGCAATGCACGGAAAAGCCGGGTCCCCAAGTCAATAACGACACGATTAGAGAGGGCATATACTCAACTATTTCAACCAGCTTGCAGATACAGTAACGAAATCTTCCCCCATCCGGCGGAGTATCCAAATGGCCGTTATTCAGTGTGCTGCAGATGATGATGGACCCTGCGTGAAGCCACTCGAGCCTCCGATTCGCGTACCACGCCTCTGCGCAGCTACATTGCCTCACATCCCTCATTGTCTGGGATCTTGCAATAACTGACCCCATGCTTGTTAAAGACAGCATGTGCCGTCGTTGCTCTCTGCAATTGAGTCGTGAAAACAGCCTTTTGAGTCGTCTGCGGAAGATATAGTCAACAGTTCCATCACATGCAACCTCTGCGGCGGTCGATAGCGTCGGGGTATAAACCTGAGTAGGATGAGATAATCTCGCTGTACTAGTCAGTCGTTAGGAGTTGAGAGTGTCCCAAACTGGTGGTTGCGTTTCCATCCGTAAGCTATACCTCAGCCTCCTTTGTTGTTTTCATTGTGGAAACTAGCTGGATTACTTGATCGAAAACCCAGGATCAAAGCTCGCTTTAGTGGCCTTATTTGAGATATTGGAGATATGACAGTCACTCAAGCTCGTCTGGTAAGAACTATAGAGACTTCTCATGATTGCGTATTCGACCCTGGTGGTGTCAATGGCGTCACGCTTCCCATAATAACATTGGAAATCATCCCAGCACTCCTAGCCTCATCTGCCGCAATCCGCTGCATAAACGTAGAATACGTACTCAGCGCTCTTAGATGTTCCTGTTCCGCCCAGAAAAATGTCGGACAGGATTTGTTCATCAGCCGGCCAATGTCGTGGAAAATAGCATATTGGTTGCTTGTGCCAACTGCCGCGGAAATATCAGACAGTGTTGCGGATACAACCGGTGGCTGATCAGACGATGCACTTCCGATCTGCTTGGTGGTTTTCAGCACTTGTGGAAGTTGCTGTTTCAAGATGTTGTCAAAACTGGAGGTAGGGTTTTGAGAAATAATGCTTGACATATTGGCCTTGATATAGTCTTTTACAATGCGTTTGCGACCGCTTGCTTTACTGAGGAATTTCGGGTTGGCTTCTGCAAGAAGCCAGATTACGATGGAGGTGAGTGATTCTTGGCTTTCAGGAGTCCCTTTGCTATCTGCGCGGAGCCCTTTGGCGCAGCTGAATAACTTTGTCAGCAAGGGAAGTAAAACCTTTACGTCAAGTTTCGATGCTGGATCACGCAAAGGTGCCTTGGAACAAAAGTTCGACGTTTCTTGGAGAAGGTCATATTTGAGTGAAAGGGCTAGAAGACGGAGAACCTATGAAGAGATGTCGTGTTAATAAAACAAGCAAAACGCAGTGGACGAGCTGAAGTATCACGAAGTGGCTATTAATCAGGATGAAGTGACGTACCTTTTCTGGCAGGCGAAGAACGCTGGAGCTAGAGCTACTAATTTGATCCCCCATTGCTCCAGTACTCGTTTCTGTGCTTGAAGCCCCAGTCCATAACATTGCTAATCTCTGTTCGAATGGTAGGGTGGCAGCGATTAGGTATTCAAATGCGCCTGGTAGATAGGTAACTTCCACCTGGCAAGGAATAGACGAAGCCAGGACCTTGACGCTGGAAGAAAGACCTTCACGAACGATGACTCTCGCTGGATTTGTTTTCGAAGCATTTGTATAGTCTGTCGCAACAGCATACGACTGATATGGGTAGGTCTTGGAAAGTCGTTTGGCCAGCTTCTCCCCTGACGTATTGGCGGAGCTTTTGAAGGATTTGAACATGGATTTCTTCACCGTCACCGTATGACTCTTAATATCCAAACTTTCAGCGCTTGCGATATTCATCTTCCCGAGTTTGTCCAATAATGAATCAACGCTTGCGCCGTGGAACGATCCATCAGTGCCGCTTAGGTCAATGGGGAACTCGGGGATAGCAACCATCTTCGCCCAATGTTGGGTTAGATGACTGATATCGCCGAGGCCAAGGAGTAGTATGCTGGTTCCGGCCTTGAGAAGTTTGGTTGCCAGCCAGGGGTCAATGAATTCGTATGTAAACCGACCATGCTGACCAAAATAATCCATTGGATTGGCTAAGATAATCACTGTCTTGCCAACGTATCCCCGGAGGACGCTTTCGTTGGTGTTCATATCCATAAGATTCCCTGATATAGATATATTGTAAACATCAACCCCAAGAAATAGTGTGCCCTGAATGTACGCGACCAGCTCGCGAACAAGTGACCCAGGTGTGCCGGTATTGGCAAGAAGTAAGAAAGAGGCATCTGGGTTGTGCTTATACAGAGGTGAAATCTGGAGGTCGAGATCAAATTTGGCTATCCACCGGACGCCCGGCATCGAGGACGAAATCTGACTGAACTTGCTAGGATCATCGCCAGGCTCGGCGAGGAATATCTCTAGACACATATTTCCACGAGAGAACGGTTCGGCCGAATTATCTACGTAAAGGGCTTCGGAGAAAACTGCCTCACAGCCTGGTTCAATAATTTCGATGTACTTGAAACTCTCATCATTGTCCATCGGGGTTTTGAAGTCGAATTGCCCAACCTTGTGAAGGCGGGTACCACAGAGTCGAT
The DNA here is from genome assembly GCA_002573605.1 of Polytolypa hystricis UAMH7299. Classification (NCBI taxonomy): domain Eukaryota; kingdom Fungi; phylum Ascomycota; class Eurotiomycetes; order Onygenales; genus Polytolypa; species Polytolypa hystricis. Next base: position 8,251 of record PDNA01000263.1, on the reverse strand, counting down.
TTGGATTACATGCTGTACCGTAGGCCTTGCGTGAGACGTTGCGGACCTAAGCATAGTTAGCTTGCAAGTCAAAAACTTGAGATAGCATCGAATCTCCACCAACCTTCCATTGCACGGAGAACTCATCTCCAATAGCAACCGTCCGAAGGTACAGCGGTGGCAACAATTGCAATGGGAATTGAATAACGACAGCGGATTGGATGGTGAAGTTGTTCAGTGGGCGGTTTACACCAGGCATAATGGCGATTATGTCCACAGTTTCGTTGACGACGAGTGGATTGTTAGGTGTTTGCCGGAGACCAGGCTCTTGCTTGATAAATGCCTTCATAGACCCTCGAGCTTCGTACACCCCGCCTGGTGGAATAGAGGTTGGCAGAAGTACTCCGTCTTGCGGGATACTCCCATCCAACCATTCTGACGGGAGCATGCCAAGAGGTATTCTTGTGAGCGAGGGGGAGGGCATAACACCTGCAAAATTATCAACCCAATAATCAAGTCTGGAGCGATTCGTGACTTCATACCTGTATTATGGACCTGGATGTTCTCGACGAAGATATGCTCACCAGGCTCATTTATGCCATCTTCGTTTTCATCCACGATTTCAAACCCAGAAACTCGCAAGTCATAACAACCATGATACTGCTCTCTCGCTCCGTCCCTTCGCAGAATAAAGAAGCTTATTATCCCGTTCTGGCCAGGAGCTCCGTCAAAAAGCGGATCCGATGGTTGGGATCCATCGTATCCCGAGCTTCCAGCCCATCCAGCTGACTTGCTGACCCAATCTGTCTCAAGGCGGGTTTCTGGGACTAGGTTACCCCGGCCGTCATCTACGAACCTGGTGATGCTAGTGTCCACCGTCCTGAAGGAAATAACGTCAGGTTTATTGCCAGTGTGAACTACACAGCAGAAGACTTACCATGTACATCCGGCACCGCCATTTCCGCCTGGACCACCCCGACCGCCCCTACCGTGGGCACCCCGAGAACCTCCATTCCCGCCATTGATAGCCCAAGCCACGGCCACCAAGAGGTTCATGTGCTCCTCAGCGACAGTGACCTCAATAGTTCCCCCATTGCCGCCATTGGCACCACTGGAGCCGTAGCCCCCGCTAAAAGACAATCAGATTGGGAACAATGGGTGGACAGATCCAAATCCTTGATAGGGGAGCCCAAGGTAACATAACATACCTTCCTCCATTTTTCCCTCCATGGCCATTCTGATCAAAAGCGTTAGTAAAACGATTGCACTTTGACGGAGCAAATTATGCATACAGTAGCTTCACTATAGCGCGTCGCATCTTCGCCATTGCGACCGCGTCCTCCATCTTGTCCATTCTCGCCAACACCTCCATCCCCCCCATGTCCACCCTGAGCACTCAAGAAAAGATCATGGTCGGTTTCAACTTCCCAGCTCTCTCCTTGCCAGCTACCAATTCCTTCAACATGGATACCACCTGGCCAAAGACTCGATGGCGTGAGCTCGACGGATAAAAATCCTGCTGGGCCTCCGACACCTGGCTGTCGCGCTGCTTGGCCATTCAAACCGTGTTGGTGTTTGGGTGCTGAAGCGTCGCGCCATGGATAGACGGTATCACCCGACTCTCCATCGCCGCCATTGACTTGTATCGTGAACTGAGGCCTTTGAAAGTTCATTTTGGTATCGCAATATCTGGCAACACCTAACGCTACGAGTGTGTTTCATCTGGCGATGACAGAAAGTTCCCACGGCCCTCGGCGAGGCTGAAAATAGCGCTCTCATGAGATTTAGTGCTCTCAGGAGAGGAGTTAGTCCCTTGTCAATAAGCACTGCAGGGATTAATACGAGGTGCTTGATTACAATTCCGTATACACCCCGGTCTTGACGCTGCCGTGCCTCTGCACCATCTCGTCTGAGGGCAATGTTGCCTAGGAGCGCTTAGTATAGTAGAGACAGGCATTGTCAAACGTTTGTGAAAGTAAGTAACAAGGAGATAGGGGGACGTGGTTGATATTTGTCCTCCATATTCGCACGATATTGCATATCCCGCCAAGAGCTAAGCATCTTGAAACAACGGATCCTGGCTCGGCCCGCTCCTTAGCTCACGTGACTATATATGACGTGAGCAGGCCTGAGAATTGGTGAATCGGTATCAATTCAAATAGGCATCTCATACTCGAATGCTTTCCAATCAATGTCCTCTGTATATAAAACACTATACAACTGTGGTAACACGACCATGAACCATTCTTATATGCTGTAGTTTTCTACAGTATATGTATATTATAGATGGAATTAAATTATCGTATTGATCTCCCAAAGAGAATGTATAAATTCTATCCTTTTTACCATGCAAGTGCATATAAGTAAAACAGCAGGAAAAGAATGGTGAGTCTGATATATCAAAGTTAATACTCAACAATGATCCATGATATGTCTCTTTCACACAAGAGCCTCAACCCTCGCGATTTATTTGGGTTAACGCCGAAATAGGGAGAAAAAAGACAAAGAGAGCAATAACGCCTCTATTGGATAATTGGCCTTTCCGTCAGCCACGATTGTGCTCACGCACCAGATAGTATCGCCGACGATAGGACTCTAGAACAAGTCGAAGCCGCCATATATCGTCTATCCGGGACTCTGGCTTATCGGCACGACAAGCGGCTGAACAAAAAGCAATAAGCGTCCAGCATTGATGAGGGCTGACACCATCACTCGGTTGACTTGGTTGTCATGTGAGCACTTGATAGTGTCTTTGAGGGAGGGGAGATGGGAGATAACTGCGTGGCGAATTCGTGATCTCCTTCCACGACCAGCACAGCAATAAGCCAATTGTGAATTCGCCGTACTTAATACCCAGCTATAAAAGCTTCACCATAAAAGGCATCCAGAGCAGCTTTATCAATGCAGTGAGATTACGCCTTGCGCATAACATGGGGGGCCCGTATGTTGAAGCTTTGATCGCATTTTCTAGAAGGACTTCTCGATAATCCTACCAGCAGGTGGTGGCCAAACTTGACATCAACTCCAATTGAAGGGTTTAGCCTTACGCTTATGCCTATATGGCGATGGGTTGCCATCGAGGGTAGCGAACAGCGTGTACCTGTTGGTATACACCCTCTGCCCGGCTTCTCCTCCTACCACGATATGAGACGTGTGGTGATATAAACACCTCCAGGTCGTATGCAGCCGAAAGCTCGGGCCGCCATCTAACAAGCTGCACCTTGTTGTACTCAATCTCATCGCCCTGCGAATTCAATAATATCCGATATCACGAATTTGCCTAGGGGAACTTGGAGATATCCACACTTCATCAGTATGCGATCAGGGCTGCTAATAACAATGTCATCCACCGTTCAGAACGAGGCACTGGCCCATTGCTTCAAGCTATGCATCTTCAATGGATTCTGGATTGACGAAGTTAGACGGAAGAATGGTCACAAGAGCTTGACATTTATGTGGTGTGTAACGCTGGAGAAATCTTAGAAAGGCGGCGGGCTAAAGGAGAATTCAGCTGCGCAAAAGCAAGGGCGTGTGCAGGTCGAGGCACGCAACTTGTGCAAAAATAATCCTATTGGAAGGACTGACATATGCTAGATGCAGTGGGTTCTGCACATACCAAAAGCTCCTCCTTTGTGCACAGCTTCGGTACGAGGACGCTAGATCATATTGGCGATGTATTGGCAGAGTTGCAAAGCGGGTGTGCAGAGCACCCTCATAGAAAGGTCAGAGCCGTGATCCTGACACCATCAGGGCCCCGGTTGTCCGGATGCAAAATTTACGAACAGACAGACTCTTGTGGCTGATGAAGGCATCATCAAGACTTGAAATTCGGAGTTGTTGTTAAGACGCGGTGGTTCTGATACAGGGGTTGAATTTGAGTTTTGGTCGAGATGCGGTCCGTGTTCCCGCCCCACTTAGGGTTAAGCTTTAAATAACAAACTCCACTAATTTCGTTCTAGCTCCATGCCGATCTGTCCAAAATAAAGTTTAGGCGATGCTAATAGCCTTTTTTATACTCCGTAATACAACATCCAATGTCATCGTTATTGAAGGGTATTATGTGTCTTGTATGATCTTCTTTCACTTCTATAGTAGCTTCAGCTAAGCCCCCTTGGCTGTATACAAGGAATTAGTCCAAATCAAAATTTTAAATCTAAAATGGTCCGTAGATTGTTCGTTACGAAGTTTGCGAGTTCTAGTTTTAGACAACTGGCTATGCATTCCTGTGCACGTTGTGAAGAAATTGGATAGGGCACCCAAAGAAATGGGGAAAACAGCAGTCAAGAGCCTAGAAGATGTTCGCAGGGCATTTCTGAAACCTAAGTCGGGATGTTTTCATGTGCGATTTAAGTCAATGGGGGGAAGCGCATTCCTTCGGGCTGCGAAGCCTCTTAAGAAATATGTCCAGAACATCACTAGCTTTATAGGCTTCGATACTTTCATTTCTCATCTGATTCAAAATCTCTGCGCTCCGCGTCACTACTTCGATCATATCACCACGGCTGGGACTGGTAGTTGGAGACGCCAAGCCAACTTTCTCGCTGTCCCAAACGTCCACCATCAGGCGCTATGTGTTGTGCACAATCAATTTCTAAAAGCCGGTAGGATGGACACCTGGTTTAATTACTCCCGACTCGCTTGTTTAGAGTCTACCATGGCTCTGCTAAGGTTACATGTGGTACAGAACCAAGAGGTTGTGGTCGGAGGACAGACAAGATGCTTAACTAAATACCTAACCTCCCTGCCTACACACGACTATCTTCTAGCTGCTACAATCATCTGTATCGAACTCTCTCTGTGCCAGAGCAAATCTAACAACAATCAGGGAGACAGGATCACTCTGCTGCTCGGCCATGGATCCGAGGCGGAAATAATCAGGTATCTTCATGTACGTCTCTCGAAGATTACGATCAGTCTCAATAACCCTTCCGGTTGAGCTTTTCCAGAGCCTAGTTCAACCCAAAAGCTAACCGGGACTTGAAGATTAGATATGGAATCATGGTGGTTTCTGACTCAGTGGCAGTTTCGCCCAGCCTGGTCCCAAAGCCACCGTCTTCGTTGGGGCCATTTCGAATTAAAGCCTTAATCAATCTCGTTGCTAGGGTATTATTACAATGCGCATCATGGCAAAGAGCATACCAATTCACACAATTGGAATTCGGTAACGGTCTTCCTTGTGTTCGGGTACTGTTTTGTAGCAGTTAGTAGTTGTCACCGCGAACAGGAGACTCGTGTGAAAGAAATGAGCCATGTACTGGTTTCGTACAGGTGGGTTTATGAAGGATGTCTCGTTATGTCCATCGATATCCACTTACGGAAAGCGGGATCTAGATTTCTAAAGTACTACTCCACCAACATATCACAGGTATAGCGGGAAGGAATATGAAGTAGAATCCCGTCATGCCCCAGTGGCTGGGCGGGGCGGAACAACAAGGCTGGCTCTGGATCATCCTGGGGTTGTTTCAAGAGTTGTGATATCTTACACGATTGATCTTGATATTGTTTTTTTTTCGTTGCGTGGCGAGATAACCTCGTACTTCATGAATCTGGCTCCGGGAGTTCCCTCTAAAAGAGAATAGGTTGCCAAGCGGCACAACCGACTTTTGGCGGGATAATTTGAAATGACAAAGGTGCTTACCTCATTCAATAGTGCCGCCTAGTGTGCTTCTCAGACCGAGTATTGATTCGCATAGTCGGCATCAATTCGTATCACATTACCCCTGATACAGCCGAGTGGCGTACTGCTGGGTAGAAGCTCCTCCACCGGCGCTTCATAACGTGCGCGCAGACTGTTTCGTGCGGGAGGCGCGCCGATAGTCTGATCCCCTCCATCAGATGCTCTCTGATCCATCATTATCATCACCTAGCTGTTCCAATCGGTCTATCCGCCCCTAGACGATGTTTGAGGAGACTCACGATGATCTGAGCCCCTGAAGCCCCGCTCCCCGGCGGACACAGCTACCACATACAGGAAAAGCCTGATCGCATCTCAGCCCGCCATTAAATTAGCAGAAGAAAATTCTGCCATGGTAGTTCACTTGTTCGTTACCATCAGATTGTCTCCTATTGTCTTCTGGATTGTGGGATAAGGTCGGTGAGACACTCGTCCCGGCGTCCTATTTATACATCGAGTCAAGAAGATTGATACCGTTGGATTCATTTTGTGCTCCGGGATCTTTATATCGATATTGATAGGCATATCATTTGGCGGCGTGTCGTATATCCCTAGAACAGCAGCAGAATCATCGCACTTTTCGTCGTTGAAGGTGTTCTTGTAACTACCTACTAGCTCCAACAAGGTTTTGCAATTGGAACTCGAAAAGAGAACCGCATGATCCCGTTCTCGTTATTCAGAAATGTGCGCTTGATGCATGTCTTCTTCTGCGGGACAACGTCTGCTACAGCGATGTATATCCCCGTTTACTTCCTGCCACTCTACTTGCAGTTTGTCTGTGGAGATTCTGCGCTGATAGCGGGCAGGCGGCTTCTGCCTTTACATGCTTCTTCATTGCGGCCATTCTGCTTGCGGGCCAGGTAGTCAGCTGCGTGGGTAACTGGGAGTACTAGCTCCTTGGAGGTTTGCTTTGGTCGTTGTTCACTATTAATGAACATACGAGCAACGCCAAATTATACGGCTACTCCATCCTCGTTGGTACATGCGCAGGCGCCTTCCGTCAATTTCCCTTTTCTGCTACCATCTCTTGCGTGGATCCTCCACTAATCCTGCTTGCGGTTGGGTTGATGTCTTTCGCCCCTAACTTAGCGCACCGTCAGTGACCTTGTCCCATTGCCAATACCGTTTTTTTCCAATGAGGCCACTTCGAAATTAGTGTCTTATCTTTCTGGCACCTCCTTGGATCAGATCTCGCGCATTATCTCTAGACTGAGAGACAAGTATCTCGCCAAATTGACCCCCGCTCAGCAACATGATGTGATCTCCATCATTACCAACGCAATTGGCAAGTCGTATATCCTTGAGATCGCCTGCGGAACTAGCAGCTTCACTCTGTCTAGTATCCTTGTTGGAATGTGTATTGTAGACCAGAAGAAGGCTTCGGGCGCCGGGAAAGCCCCCGGTTGAGTAGATTGAATAGAAAAAGGCTTCTTTGACTTGGACTCGTCCCTCGCTGATACCCCCATTGACAAAGAACTCTGAGATCGTTGATTGCATGTGAAAGTAGGAAGGACTAGATGGAGGAAATCAGGATTCTTACATTCGAATCTCCTTGACCACAAGTATCTGGGGCTTAATGGTGAAGATAGCCAGGGAATGCTGTGCTCAACAACCATAATAGAATCAAGCTGGAGGGACCATTTCGAGAACAAAAGATTATGTATTATTAATATCGCCATTGGCAGTAGCAGTATTGGACGACTGTACTGCGCCGCACTGCATAATTGCCAATAAGCCACAGCGGTCTATAACAAGCAATAGCACTCTATAAAGAAACATAACAGGAAAACAGGCCGCGAAAGACTGGAAGGAAAACGAAAGAAAGTCTAAGAAGAGCACCACCGGCGCCGGGAATTACAAAGACCCATTCGCCCGCTACAACATGAGCGATAAATCAAGTGAGGGTATAGCCGCCGTCAACTCTCAGATCGGCGCCAGTGACATATTTGCTAGCATCGCTAAGCAAGAATGCAACCGCGCCCATGAGGTCTTCCGGCCTGCCGATCTTTCCCTGCGGGATAAGTGATGTCCACTTCTTGTTCAGCTCAGGGTTATCATCGAGAATCTTCTGTGTCCTGTTCGTTCAATCAAGTCAGATACGATTATATCACGCAGCGATCGACCAACCGTTTCGAAAGATTTCGAGAATGGAAAAGAAAAAGAACTTACAGCGCAGTCAACATATATCCGGGACTAATACAATTGACCCTAATATTCGCACCCGCCCACTCCACCGCCAACGACGCAGCGAGATGGCGAATGGCCGCTTTCGCCGCATTATACGGTGCCTGCGGCTGTGGCACATTGACCACTGCCCCGGACATACTGCCAATCATGACGATGCTGCCGGGCGATTTGCGCTCCATGAGATGCTTCGCTACACCCACTGCGAATAAGTAGGATCCGTCGACATTGACGCCCCAAAGCTTCTTCATCCGATCGTACGGGTATGAGATGGCGTCGAAGTTCTCAGTGAAACCGGCTGAGGTGATTAGATTGTCGATCTTACCGTGCGCGGCGATGATGGAGGAGACTGCTTCGTCTACAGAGTCCGGCTCTGCGACGTCAGAGTAGTGCGAGGTGATTTTAGGTAGACTG
>PDNA01000262.1:0-35164 GCA_002573605.1 Polytolypa hystricis UAMH7299 | reverse complement strand
TTATTATTTAACAATATATATTCTGTTAAAATGTTGTTCTTTGAGCCCCCCCCCCCTCCCCCCCCCCCCCACAATAGTGGCCGCTCTGAATTATTCCTGTGGTTTCAGGGATCATCAGTTGCTTTGGAGTGTCTCTCAATTTGTGCGCGATACAGGGGAAAAGCTTTGTTCTATCTTGCATTATGCCCACATCTAGAACCATTTTGCATATATGAAAGGAGTGGCTCGACTGACGTGAGAAAACTCGATGGGACTTGCAGCGTTTCCATCCGTAGGTGATATCCCTAGATTTCGACTTGGTTGTGTGCCAATTTCATGCTCCTATTGCACCAAATTACAACTTTCCGGCCCTTCCCAAGGGCTATGAAGTATTGAGACGAAAGAAGCCTAGGGGAAACATGAAAAGGGGGAAATCAAACAACTACCCCTCTCCAAGCTCAAGGCTAACAATTTTGTTCTGTTCTCAACACCTAGGTCTCTCATCTCAACGGCGGTGTTATCGTATACATTGGGCTTACGACATGCGCTGGACGCTGATCACATATCGGTAAGTTACATATCTCTATTTCAGCCCGCAACGACATACGCTAAAACAAGGATATTGCCCCTAGGCAATTGACCTTATGACGCGACGACTTCTGGCTACGGGTCAGAGAGCTGTGACAGTTGGGACATTCTTCTCGTTGGGCCACTCAACGTAAGTGCACCTTTTTAGCCCTGAATATATGTATGATTTGCCTTGCCATTTTTATACCCCCTTTCTTTTTCTTTTGTTTCAAGCCCATAATATAACTATCATATATGGCCCTGAAGAAATTCAATGCTATCAACACTAATTCCTTTCCCATAACAGCATCGTCATTGTCACATCCATCGTCGTAGCAGCAACCGCCGCAGCCGTATCCTCCAAATTCGACAGCTACAGCAGAGTCGGAGGAATCATCGGCAGCTCTGTCAGCTCCGCCTTTCTCATCCTCCTCGGAATCATGAATGCGTACATCTTGTACAGACTACTTAAGCAGATGAAGAAAGTGTTGAGTCTGGAAGAGGGGCAAGAGGAAGAGATGTGGAAGATTGAAGGTGGGGGGTTTCTTTTTAGGGTATTGAAGAAGATGTTTAACTTGATTGATAGGTTTGTTGCCCGCCCTTCCATGCATGATCTTATTGATCCATTCCAAAAAGGACGAAGTTTTTTCTGATCGACTTGGGGCGCTTTTAGACCCTGGAAAATGTACCCGCTGGGCGTCCTGTTTGGCTTGGGATTCGATACATCTTCCGAAATTGCTATTCTTGGTATCTCATCGATACAAGCAGCGAAAGGGACAAGTATATGGCTGATTCTTATCTTTCCAATCCTATTCACTGGTTAGTACCACTCCCCCCAGATGATATCTTGTTTACCCCCTATCCAGCCCTTCCTCGCAAAAACACCACCCTCCCGCTCGACGGAAGATATATCCCAAAATGCTCACTTTACCATACTAAAAACCCTTTTTCAGCCGGCATGTGTCTCATCGACACCATCGATGGCGCTCTCATGCTATCCCTCTACATCCAACCAGCAGAGCACTTTATGCGCTCCGAAACCTCCTCTACCATCTCTGACGCGACCACCGTCACAGCCACAACCCCAACCCCAAACACCCAAACACCCTCATCACCACCCATATCCCGCAGCCCCCGCGACCCAATCGCATTCCTCTACTACTCCATCGTGCTCACCTGCCTCACCGTCATCGTGGCCATCGTCATCGGCGTCCTCCAACTTCTCACGATGATTCTCAACGCGACAGAAGCCACGGGCCGGTTCTGGGATGGAGTGGAGACGGCGGGAGAGTATTATGATGTTATTGGCGGGTCGATATGTGGGCTGTTTATTATCTTTGGCGGGCTGAGTGTGGTGGTGTATCCGTATTGGCGGAGATGGATCATGGAGAAGAGAGGGCGCATTGGTGGGGAGGAGAGAGAGAGTGGTGCGGGTATTGGTGATGATGGTGGTGTGGGAACGGATGCTTTTGTCGGGAGCAGTGCGCTGGGGAATACGGGCTCCGTTGATGTAAAAGGTCAAGAAAGTTCGAAGGTTGATACCAAGGCAGTATCGTCTTCTCTGGTCTGAGGCTTTCAGGAGGCGGGTGGTAGGGGGGAGGAGTTGAGGTGAATAAAGAAGTGATATGCCGCACAGATCCGGCTGTGTGATTCCTCCAGCCTTGCACTTAAGCGGCGCTTCTTCTCTGTCAATATTGGAGATTTGGAAATTGTCCATGGATTAAAAAAAACGTTGTCGATATTTACACAGGCCACAAAATACTAATATAGCGACTTTTGGGGAGGTATAATTGGTAGTACTCTGCATTCATACATCATAGTAGCTATGCGGATTTTATATATATAAGAAAATCCAACCACAGAACAAAATAATTCTGTCAGATGAAACTGCCGCATCCTGCATCCTGCATCCTGCATCCTAGTGATTTAATAAAATTTCCATGCCATTTATAAACTCCGCTAGCTCTCTCCTATTTTCTCTCGCAGGGAAGCACGGACTCGGATTCGGGGGGAACCTTTTCCAGTGCCAAGAAATGACGTCGGGTTTCGGTGCAAGTCAAGCCCTGATGCCAAGAACGCTTGCTCGTATATCTTGAGGTGGTACTGTTGAAACATAGAATAAAGCGTTAAATATTGTTGTTTGGACCTCTGGAGTTATGATAACACATCTTTCTTCTCTTCTACATGCCTATTCCGAAGGGGCCTTTATAAGGACAACATTGAAATTAATGCTGGCCGACATCTAACCAGGTCCTCTCTTCCTGGCGGATTTTTACCCCTCATGGAGGAACGGGACTTCCCGACTTCAAAGGTCTCCTAACGGAATATATACCTTATATATTTATTTATATGAAAGCTGCTCTGTTTTATGTGTATCCTCTATTCAACTACATGAGCTGTTTTTATCCTTCCGGTTTTTGTTGCGCTCAGCTTTCTTTTTCCCCGCTGCTCTCTTCGTTTGATACCCCCCAGCCCCCTTTCTTTGATATTTCGAGCGTTTTGTTCATCTGCAGATCTGCAGATATTCATTTTCATTTTTATTTGCCACGCAAGTGTGTTGTCCAAAGAGACTCCTTCTCTTCTTTCCTGCCGAAAATATCCATTAGCCATCTCGCAAATGGCATCTGAATCCGAAGATCCACACACTCCAATGGCGATGAACGAGAATGATGAGGAGGAAGGGGAGGATAAAACCATCAACCTAGAATCCTGCCCCTCAATATTCGTTCTCCCCACCCATCTCACGCTCGATGAATTGCACGACGTGGAGGAAATGTTAACTCGATGTTCCGCTGCACTGACTTATGATATTGCGGAGGCAAAGCTGGTTCTGGGTAAAATTTCTCAGAAAAAGCGCGCTGCGTTGGAGTTGAGGGCTAGGGGGTTATGGACGGAGGAGATTCTATCATCATTAGATGACGCGGCTCAGGAGCCACCACCGCTCAAGCGGCGTAAGGTGGATGGTGGTGGTTCTGATGTGCATACGGCGCCGACTAGCGAGCCGCAGGTCGTGGATTTGAGCATGGAATCTGAGGATGAAGATGGTGAGATGGCTGCTAGCGATGAAGGGCGGGTGAAGAAGAAGGTTCTTAAACCATCAAAGCAACAATCAGCAACAGAGCCATTCTTTTTCTTTGATGGCCCTGAGGATGGTGTAAAGGTTGTCAAACTCGAATGGCTGAATGAATCCATCACCGCCGGCCATGCGCTACCCATCGCGCCATTTACAGTGTACCATGCACGCAAAACCGCTCGACCGCAGACACCAAAGTACGAAAGAACGACGTCGGCAATGAGCTCACAATTTCCTTCCGCGCAGACTACCCCGCAGAGCCCATCGCGGAAACGGGATGGCGCATCAATTGGGATCCTGGAACGCGCGAGGGCAGATGCATTTTCGACAACACCGCAGCCGAGCCAGACGACGACCCCATTCGCCGCCACCGCAAGGGTTCGCCGAACCGGGCTCGTGCAGGCAGCCTCACCAAGTCAACCCTTTCGTCCAAAATTATACCGCGAGACGACTGACGAACATGAAGCTGCGGAAAACCTCCCCGAAGCTCCTGACTGGGTGCGCAATAACCTCGGATATGCGTGTCAGCGGTCCGCTTTCCTCCACCCGCCCAACGAAGCTTTCATCACCCAACTCGTCAAAATCCGCACAATCCGCGAACTAACACTGGATGAAATCGGAGTGCGGGCGTATAGTACCTCCATCGCCGCTATCGCCGCGTACCCGTACCTATTCCAGAGCCCCGCAGAAGTCCTATCCCTACCAGGCTGTGAGACGAAAATCGCCAATCTATACACGGAATGGAAGCAAAGTCCCGACGGAACAGTGGGATCCGCGAAACAACTCGAGATGGACCCGGTGTTGAAAACGCTTGATCTGTTTAATAATATATGGGGCGTGGGAGCTAAGTCTGCGCGGGATTTCCATTATCGGAACCAATGGAGGAGTCTGGATGATATTGTCGAGCAAGGGTGGCACAGTCTCTCGCGCGTGCAGCAGATTGGCGTGAAGTACTATGATGAGTTTCTGAGCGGGATACCACGCGAGGAAGTTCAGAGTATTGCGGAAGTTATTCTCGAGCATGCGAAGCGCGTAAGGCCGGGATCAGAATACGACGGCAAGGGCGTAGAGTGTATCATCGTGGGCGGGTATCGACGCGGAAAACAGAGATGCGGCGATGTGGATGTTATACTCACCCATCGCGATGAGAATGTCACTTTCAACCTCGTCTATGATATTGTGGCGAGCTTGGAAGAGGATAGTTGGATCACGCACACGCTCTCACTGCATCTGACGAATTCTCTGCGCGAGCAGCAGACGCTGCCGTATCGAGGGGAGGATGATGGGAAGCCGCGCTTTGATAGCTTGGATAAGGCGCTGGTTGTCTGGCAGAGTCCGTACTTTGACGACCCAGAAGCATTGTCATCGGAAGATGAAGATGAAGATGAAGATACCACAACCGAGGACGGCGATGGTGGTGGCGGTGGCGGTGGTGGTGGTGGTGATGATGATGATGATGATGATGACAACCCCAACGACAACCCAGACGCGATAAAAATAGACAACCCCCCAAAACACAAATCCAAAAAGAAACCTAGTACCCCTCACACACCAAAGACCTCCTCATCCCGCAGAAAAAACAACCCCAACCCCCACCGCCGCGTCGACATAATAATCTCCCCCTGGCGCACCATCGGCTGTGCCGTGCTCGGCTGGTCCGGCGACACCACCTTTGAGCGCGATCTACGCCGGTACGCGAAAAAGGTGCATAATTGGAAATTTGATTCTAGCGGAGTGCGTGAGCGGGCCGGGTCGGGGGGCAGGGTTGTGGATTTGGAGGGGAAGGGGGAGACGTGGGAGGAAAGGGAGAGGTTGGTTATGGAGGGGTTGGGGGTGGGTTGGAGACCGGCGGTGGAGAGGTGTACGAGATAGATTTTATGTTATCTTTTTGGATTTGGAAAAGGGTGCGGATGAATATATGATTTTATGCTTTGATGGGGTTTTCTTTTTGCGGTTTTTTTGATATGCATGTTTATCTGATGCCTGCTGGTTTTGGCAGAGATTTTGTAAAATGAAATATGAAGAATATAATATCCCTGTTGCCCCCCCTTTCACATATCTTAGCACCAACTCATCTAGTGTAAAAGAAACTGCAGAATGTAGCGGAGGAGGTGACTAACATCAAGGAAGGGACCGCCAATGCAGAAAATACCAACGCAGTGCAAGGGAAAGGGGAAGACAAAGCATCCCCGGCCCCCCCCCCCTTAAAGAGGGGGAGATGGATTTATAGTCTTAGAATTCCACACGCCCCTTTTCCACTTCTGGGGTCATTTTGCCAATTAACTGCCACTCAAAAAAAACATAGTCTTCCAATTCACTTCATCTTTCTTACAGTACAGAAATCTCCCTCCCCCTTCCTCCAAATGAGAACTGAATTGAAGCACATCACTCTCTCCCTTCGAAGCAGCGTGAAAAAAAACCAGAAAAACAAAAAAAAAAGGAACAGCTCGCTGCGCAAAAATAAATAAAAACACACCATGGTTCATGACACGCCGAAGGTTCCCAAGGTGGGAAAAAAAAAAAAAAGAAAAGGCCGATGCGAAATTACACAAGATCAATAAAAAGAGTAAGGTGAAAAACAAAAAGACATGAATATATGGGGGAAGGAGATTTATTAAACTTACATGCTGAGCAAACAACAGCTAAAAAAAAAAGGAAAAGAAAAGAAAAGAAACATATATAATCCATAAATAAAACAAAAAAGAAAACCACTTCATGAATGATAAAAAAGAAAACAAAAATTACAAACCATCACACCAAAACATCATCAAAAATAAAAATCAAGTAAAAACAAATCATAACCAATCCTTTTTTTCCCTCCCCTTCTCAAAGAGGTCTCGAACTCACCATCTCGCCATACCTACCCCTAGCCCTCGTCGTATCATAAGCATTAACAACCCTCATCTGCCCGCCCTCATCAGCCTGACTAAACGCATACCCCCTCTGTTTCCTCATCCTCTGCACCTGTCTAACTTTGCGAATCGCCTTTTGAAACTGCTCCATGCGCGGTCTATAATCCTGCACATTGTATTTCTGAATCTCCTGGACATGATGATAAGATTGCGGGTAATACATGCGTTTTGCGTATTTCCAGGCGAAATCGCGCATTAGGCAAAGTGCGGGGAGGACGACGGCCATGAGCCAGAAGACGGGGGAGGTGAAGAGGCGCGGGATCACGCCGAGGTATTCGGTGGAGAAGCCAGAGCCGATATTGGGGGCGGCGTAGGCGTAGGCGGGGATAAAGGCCATCCAGATAAGCATGGAGCCGGGGATGGCGAGGAAGGTGTATTTGGTCCAGATGGTGGTGACGAGTGCTGCTTTGCCGAGCACGGTGGCGAGAACGGCAGTGTAGAGCGCTGTGCCCCATACCCAGTGCCCCGCCAGCATGCCGTCACCCTGAGGAAGGTCGTAGAGGAAAATAGCTTGGGAGAGAAAGTAGGCGATTAGGGAGTGGTAGAAGCCGTTGGCGATCCACGACCAGAAACTGTGCATCTTGAAGAAGACACCTTTCTGGCCTAGCTGGTAGAGCTGGGGATATCTGTCAAGCAGACGAGCGGAAATGAACTGATCAAAAATACCCATGACAAACGGAGGCAAAAAGGTGAAGAAAACGTTGTAGAATGACAGAGTCCATGATTCGTAAATAACCTGTCCCGAAAAAGAGTTTTGAAACGCATACTACAAAAAGGTTTCGTCAGCTAGCCGCCTCAAGGGTGAGAACATAGGGGGGGTTTAAAGAAAACGTACCCAGAATTGAGTCATATATAACGCAATGTTCTTGTAGAACGAATAGAGAATAACCTTGCTAATTCGCTGATAACTCCATGCGCCGTGAACAAGAAGCAGTTTTCGTAGAAATCGGAATTGGGCAATTGAAACATCAGCACTTCGTGCGGCTTGGAGACCTTCCACACCGCTGATACCGACACCAACGTGGGCGGCTTGGATCATAGACACATCATTTGCGCCGTCACCAATAGCGAGGAGAATACACTTGAGGTGGCGTTTGACAAGCTTGACAACGAGCGCTTTTTGGAGGGGAGATACACGACTAGCAAAAGACCGTTAGTTGACAAAAATAACAAATAGAATACTGCGAAAATCTACTCACCAGCAGATCACAGCTTTGCACATAACAGCCAGATCCAAAAACATCTTCTCCAAATCCTTCTCCAACGCATAGGTGAGGGATTTCCCATCGATAACCAGAGCCAGCGTCTCGATATCCGCAGAATTGGCTTGACTCTGCACTGCCTGCAGCTTCTTCGATAAATTGTCCCTTGTGGCTTCATGGCTTTCTTCGTTGATAATAAGGAGAGTCATATCCTCTGAAATGAGCTTACAACTCATGCCAATGTTGATGGCAGTTTCCTGACGATCACCCGTAAGTACCCAGATTTTGATTCCTGCCGTTTGCAGGGTGTGAATCGTATCTGGAACGCCATCCTGGAGCTTGTCTTCAATAGCTGTTGCGCCAAGGAGGAATAGGTCCTTTTCAATCAGTTCAGCGGCCTTGTCTAGTTCGTCTTGTCGGTTGCCGCTGACCGTGGTGGCAGCTTTGTCAAAAATTTGGTACCACTGTTGGAATTCATCGTCGGGGATTTCCCTCATCGCAAGACACAATGTTCGAAGGCCTTCGGATGCATATTCCTCAAGGTGGGTAAGGGTAACATCAACAGTAGGGTTATCAGGATGCAAACGCTCTACGATCACAGTATCCGCGCCTTTAACGTAGAGCCTGATTTTTCCATCCGGGCATCTGAAGATCGTTGACATACGTTTGCGAGTCGAGTTAAATTCGCATACTGCCAACAATTCAAATTCTTGCTCTTCGCCGTTGGCCATGATTATGACGGATCGGGGTTTGCGGTTCGTGAATTGATATCCCATAATGACTGCACCCTCCACCAATGCGCCTTCGTCGGGTGATGCTGCTTGGTACTTGATGCTGCCAGGTTTGTCGTCCTTCCTTTCAGGGATAACGGTGTGGCAGGTAGCTAGGAGGGTAAGGAAATGGTCCATCGCATTTCGAGTCGGGTGAGACTGCAAATTCTGCTGTAGCTTCTTGAAATCATGGATCCCGGACGCATCATCGCCATCAATCGCTCTTCGGTCTTCCGGCACAACTTCCGAATATTGGATACCAGCAATAGAACATTGTTTGAACTCCATCATGTTGCAAGTTAGTGTGCCCGTCTTATCGGAAAATATGTATTCGATCTGCCCAAGCTCTTCAACAAGCGAGGACGTTCGGCAGGTAGCGGGTGTATCGGTTTTGTCGTAGTATATGTCGAGATCAGAGTTGATGAGGAATGCATGGCAAAATTTGACTATTTCTATAGTCACGAACAGAGAGATAGGGACAAGATTCGAGTACAAGACCCAGTAAGTGAAGATATCGGAGAAGAATTGAGTGACGGCATTGATACCCCCGTAGTCTAGGTAAGTTAGCTCGTGGGATTTCCTGAGACGAATAATCAAGTCTCCAATCGAGCTGATTAAGCTGAGGACGATCAAAATGCTGACAAGCATGAGAATTTGCAAGTTGACCATTCGTTCCACGGCGGTTCGTTTAATAGGCGTTGCGGTTGCATTCCTCATCAGCTTGGTTTCGTGTCCGGTAAACACCACGATTCCATGAACCCATGGGGTATTGCGCAGAGTGGCGCCTCGAAGGAGCAATTGATCAGGAACCAGAGGGAGCTCTTTCTCTCCCCCGCCCGCCTGCATCGTCAGAGTAGCCTCATACGTATACAGGCTGCTGTTTGGCTGTTCCGACTTTACCCTGCCAGTCAGCCGACTGACGTCGCTAGTACTGACGAGGTGCGATGTCTCCGGAATAGCTTGTTTGATTTTGAGATTAGTTTCGCCATCCAAATTTGCCGTCTCGATATAACATAGACCCTCTGGTTCCGAGCTAGCCAACAGCACCAAGTCCGCCGGAAACGGCTCTTCAGATTCGACTCTGACAATGTCGCCAACCGCTACATTTATCCATTTTGTGTCTTCAAAAGTCGAGCCCCGGAGGACCCTTGCCTTGGAGTTATTGAGCGACTTGTCTGCACTTTTTCGTTTCCAATCTTCAACCGATTCCTTAATCGCAGACACGAGAAGCACAACAACAAGAGGCGCAATGGTCGTATAACGGTTGGTGGGGGAGATATTGGGGATTTGTTGTAGGGCGGCGGTAAACAAGAAGAACAAGTTTGCGTATTTCGAGAACTGTTCAAAGAGGAATTTCGGGAGGAAGGTGAAGGCGTTGTATTTCGCAGTGGACACATGATTGTCCACATACTTGTTCAGGGCATTGGCGGGCGCATTGTTGAGTAGGATGATTCGCGGGCCCAGCGTTGAAGGATCTGGCTTGCGTCGTCCAAAGCCGAACTTGAAGGCACTTGGACTAAACTTCTTCTTTGGCGGAGGCGCCCTCACGGTCTCGTCGATTCCCGCAGTGTCCACCCGTTCAGCTCCGCTCACTCCCGCTTCAGTCAAGGGCAAATCCATCTCTGAGTAGTCCGGACGTATGCCCAGCATGTTCTTCGCCCGCCCCATAATCCCCCCTCCCATACTAAGGATACTATTCCTTTCCCGCGCGCGAGCATCTCTGGGGATAGCTGTGTCATCGGTATAGTAATCCCGCATCGACCGGTCATCGTCGAAATCGTCCAAGTCGGAATACCGCTGGTAGTTGTCGTGGTCTGAGGTCTGCGAATAGGATCGAGTAGGCCCACTCTCCTGGTAAAAGCGCGCATCCTGCGGATGTTGTTGTTGTTGAGCGCCGGCCTGTTCGGAGGCGGCTTCCCCTACGGCCTGGGCGGGAGGCCTTCCTCCAACAAAGTCATCGTAAGATACGGACGGCCTCGGCACATGCTGGTCGGAATCGTCGATGTTGTATTGTTGGAGTAGCCTGCTGTCGTCTACGGGCGGGCGCTGGCCGGAGTAGTAATAGGGAGGACTGTCATCGAGCTGAAGGAGATCATCGCTGCCGGGCGCGGGAGGACGATCACCAGGGGGCCTACCGCTGGTCATGTCGCTGCGAGCTGCGACTAAATCACCGTAGAATGGGTGTTCCGCAGTGGTGTTGAAGCATTGACGATGGCGCTGGGGGTCAGACGCAGCAACAGGTGGAAAGGTGAGGTTGGTTTCAGGCACGGAAAGTCTCCCTTGACTCTCGCAGTAGTTTGTCAATCAAGAGCAATTAAATTATCAGTCAAATGCAACAAAAGAACAGCAAAGCAGATAGTGCGGAGAAAAATCCGTCATTAGTGGTCGTGCAGTGGAGAGGAATGAGCTGAGCGTTTGTCGTCAGCGAGTTGAGTGAGCGCTGGGATGGATTTGGCAATGCTGGCTGGTTCAAGGCTGCTGCTTAGCCTAGCCTGGCCAGAGCAGGATTCAGGAATACGCCAGCCATACATACAATACCCCGTAGTCGTAACAATAGCGACAAACTATAGCCAATAATGCCCAGATCCGGCGGCAGATCTCTACACACTCGACTGCTGATTGGCTGCTCACACGCCCAGCAGCATCCCCTGCGCCTCAATACAGCGCAAGCTGAAACAAGATTACCTGAAACGAGACGAGGCATCAACTTAACTTTCTCCTGAGAATCATTATTGTTTGCATCACTTTGACGCTGCCTTCTTCAGTGCGATTACTAAACAGTTACACAATAGGGCCAGCTTGGTCGACAGCGGCTCTAACCGAGCAGTTTGCCCTTTGTTGGATGGGCTCCCAAGTAGCATCACAGAGCTCCGTGATGCTCAATTTGGCGCTGTTTCGGCTTTGGACTCGAAACACGCAAAATATAGACCGCGCAAGACAAGCTATGTCCTCATTGTGGTTCACAGTATAGATTAATGCAGCAAGGGCAGAATGCTACTGGGAAAGATAAGTCTACATCTAGCATCATGGTAATTATCTTTCATTAGCTGCGCTGGACTCTGCAGTAGATTTCTTCTGCTCTCTTCGCTTTAGATCCGCCTCTAGTTGCGCCGAGATAAACTTGCTCAATTCTCTGACCTTCTCCAGCGCCACAGTCGAGCATGACACCATATTCAACGGATCCGCAGGAGTACCATCAGGCTTCGAATAAAGGGCAATCTCGCCAGTCTTATCAAGCGCAATAATAACCGCTCCCTCGCTAACTGCTTCCTCCTTCGCCGTCGGGTCCAAGAGAAACACCTTGCCCTCGTCGTAGATCGTAAATGTAATTGAAAGCGGGAGTTTTGTCAGGTTTAGCGCCACAGGCACTTTTTCCTCCGGACTGTAAACGATGACCTGCCCTTCGCGAACGATGGCTTCGGGGAGGCGGAAATGGAGCAGCCCGGTCATAATCGCAAGGCAGCAGGTATCAACCAAGCCCCCATCTAAGTCAACAATGTGCACATCGGCCCGGACATTCCAGCAGCTGGAACCTTTCGCGATGCATAGGGATTCGGTATCGAGCGCATTGGAGCGGCGGATAATCTTGTCTAGGATGCGGGAGAATTGGACTTCAAACTCTGATTGTCTAGAAAGGGACAGGTCGAGTCAGAATGGATAGATAGGTAGAAAATACGGGTTGTAAATGTTGAGGTTATAGCCTACCTTCCAGTCTCGAATGCTGGTGAAGCCATGTCATTCAGCTCCACAGAAACGGTGAAAATGCCATCGCTTTCGCGTTGAGGGCGGGGTATCGTGACCTCTGCGGAAATGCGCACGATGACACTATGAAGAGCGACTCAATGGATTAATACACAATTCACACAAATCGCTGCCTGCTTGTTCAAGAGTAGAACATACCTTGTCTTGCCCAGGTGGGCAGTAACATGTCCATGCTCCTCTCCGAACGAGAGGGTCAGTGGGCGGAACTGATCAAACGGACGGCCATCGAGTCGCACATTCCCGTGGAGAGCGTCGAGGATAAATGAGCGCTCGTTGGCTGAGAGATCAGCGTCCTTCGGCATGCTCAGACGTGCTTATCCACTTGTCCTTCCATGAGCATCTCAAGGAATTCAGCAGCGGGTTCTCTTGATTTCAACTCCGCTGGCCAGCCAAAAAGTTACTGCTGGGATGTACCTTCTCCGACCGGATAAATGTTCTTGCGACACCCTGACTAAGCTAGCTTGAACATCAGCATC
Organism: Polytolypa hystricis UAMH7299; assembly: GCA_002573605.1. NCBI lineage: Eukaryota > Fungi > Ascomycota > Eurotiomycetes > Onygenales > Polytolypa > Polytolypa hystricis. Next base: position 22,423 of record PDNA01000262.1, on the reverse strand, counting down.
ATCGCTGTTGATATCTCGAAAGCTGCAAGAGTTGAAACAAGTATAACCCATCGACGTCGGAACTCCCAGCCACTTCCTTTCACTGCAGACTTAATTTCTATCACTCCAAGATGACTACAGGTACGCGTGCCAGCCCAAAATCACTCGATACACCTACTGACTTTACGCTACAGCTCACAGACCAACATTCGACCCGGTATGCGCCCACTGCTCTCCACGGCGACTTACAGTCACTAACATACCATTAGGCACGCGGAAAAGACACGGCAAAAGGCCCGGCTTACCATCAACGTCTTCTGCCTGCACATACATATTTGAAAGTCAGGTACGTCATGCAGCTCCTACATTTCCTCGGGGCGCAAAAGGAGGTCACCGTTCCTTTTTGCTAACCCCGTTTTTTACTCTGTCTCAGGCAACCTGGTCAAGGCGGCGATGCAGATCACGAAGTTCGAGACCTAAGAGCCGAGCTTTTGAAGGCTGAGGCCGCCCATTTCGCCAAGGTCAAGGGCGGCGTTACCGACGACCTCCACTCACCAGTCCCGAGTGAATCTCCTGTACCGAAGCGACAACTTGAAGGCGGCCCCGGCGGTGAAGGACTCGACGAGGAAGATCCAGAAATTAAGCGGCGACGGATATTAGAGGAAACGCGAGATATAGATGCAGACTCAGATGGGGGGGACAGTGACAGTAGTGAAGAAGATAGGTTAGTATAGGCACGTCGGATCTTTTTTGTCTGTGTGGACTGTTATATGCTGACAGGATTTGTAGTGACGACGACGAAGATGAAACAGCGGAATTAATGCGGGAGTTGGAGAAAATCAAGAAAGAGAGGGCGGCGCAGAAGGAAAAAGAGGTTTGCAACAATCCATGACACGCCAGGTGGGTTACATGCGACTAAGGTACGGCATATAGGAACAAGAACGGCAAGCAGAGGAGCAGGAGGAGCGCGAGTTCGACATTGCTCGAGGTAATCCATTGCTCAACCCTCAAGACTTCAATCTTAAACGCCGCTGGGACGACGACGTTGTGTTCAAGAACCAAGCTCGTGGGACCGAGGAGAAGGGAAAGAAAGAATTCGTCAATGTACGCTTCCTTTTCATGTCTATTGGTGTTTGAGTTCGTTGCTAATAATATCTCTCAGGATCTGCTACGTTCTGATTTCCACAAGCGTTTTATGGTATGTTACCCGTCGCTCCGCCTTAGAAAGATGGGTTTGAGGCTAATGCTGTTGTGCAGTCGAAATACGTGCGCTAGACCAGCGATATTCGCCACCGCAGTGCATTATTATTTAATCCTACTGTGGCTTGTTGAGTGCGACAATAATAATAAATTGTGGTGAGAATGAAGATATGAAATACACGTGGGATGCAGGAGCTTTGCCACTGCGGCGCAAGCTGTCCAAAAATGGAACATAATTGGTGGCTTGTAAATGCGGTTTGGGTGGATCCCTATGCTCAGCCTGGAAGAGGGGCATCGTTCGTCGTCGTCAACATCGTCCTTGTCCGACCTTTGGCGATATCACCCAGGGAATTGTTGGGATGTAGATCACTCAACTTCCCACTGCGGTACTTGCGTGCGATGATCTTTCCCAATTGCCCATTCCTATCTGAGGGCAAGACGCATGTCGACTTGCTCGACCTCTGCTGGTGAGACTCAGGTGGTGTCGAGGGGCAGGTGAGGACAACAAGACCTATGAAAACAATTGTGGCTCACCGGCGCGGGCGGAATTTTCCCTCCACGTTGACCACTGTGAACGCTTCCCCCTCACTCTATACACACTGTACTCTATAGTTTAATAATTACCCTGAAAGGAAAAAGGATATTTTGACTCGCTCTCTCAACAGAAGCATCACGCTCTTCCTTCCAACGTCTACATATTTTTCTTGCACCCCTGAGAGAAAACAATCAGCAGACCCCCGGATGCATAAAATACTTCGTAGCTTTATACTTCGCCCCCAAAACTCCCTCCTATACCTCTTTTCCTTCTTTTCCGCCCTCGCGCATCTGCACTACCTACTCCCACAAAAATAAACAACCCCTGTAGCACAACTACTAGATATCATCAAAACACCCCACACACGCCACAGTCTCCAAACGATGTCATTGGGACAAAGGCAACTCGCTATAAACCCAATGCTGTGTAGGATACCGCGTGTCGCTACTGCTCTGCGCTGTGAAAGTCTGCGGAAGGTATCAGGTTGGTGTTGAGCATTAGAATATGAATATATTAAATAGCAAATTAGAGAGTTTTTTATGTAAATAGAGTACTGTATGGGTGGCATGATCTGGTAGAGATCGGATTCCTTTTCCCTGTACTCCAGCTCCCAACGGATCCTCCCCTCTACTAGCCACAAGGAGCGACAATTGGGGGCCGACGACCGTGCTTGCTGTCAAGCTGAATGCCAAGGGACGGATGCTGCGGACTAACACCAAGCTGCTGTGGTGGCGATTCTCCCTGCACTAGTTTTGCATCCGTGGATAGCGAGTTTGGGATGCAACTAGCCGCTGGGGGTTCCTGTGCTAGCTCCTCCGTGAACCCTTTTTCAGCTCATGGCCTTGCATTCTTACGAAATCGCCACCCCTTTTTTAATCTACACACCACCCAACTAGGCCAACCTGCGAGATCTCGCATCATGCACATTTCCTCCCAGCCAATCTGTCCAGCCATGAGGCTTTGGGCATCTGTCGGAACGTGGATGGAGAGAGAGCAGCAACTGGGGCCGAGACCCCTTCTGGCCTGCGGGGTATTTATTCGTCATCGACTATGGGTGCGCTCTATCGACTCTATTGGACTGGGGGGCCCACAGATCTATCTGATAGACTTCGATCGCCGATGGAGCCTAGGCAAACACTGCTGCAAAGTTTGATGCCGCTTTGGGACTCTCTGACATTATGGGTGCTCGCCATCCACTATCAATCAGATGATGGCTGCGAGCGAGCAGCAACTGCAGGTGCTGCTTGCCCCGCCATTATCGTTGTGCCCCACGTTTCCTACGCAGCAATTGACGCCATCTAGGAGGAGCCCAGCTGTTGCCATCATTGTGGACATAAATACTGCGTGCTGTCCCGCCTCTGGGCATCTGCTTCAGTTTCTCCCCCGCCCAGCCTTCATTGCAAGATATATATACCATCTCCCACCGAGGAACACTTGATTCATCCTTTGCCAAGCGCACTTCATCCTCTTCCCCTTATTTTACAATGTCTTACAGCAACGATAACCAGGTACTTGACTCCTCCTCCCTTGCTTCTCCATGTTTTGTAGGTATAGCGTAAACTAACATCTTGACAGGGCCGCACCGGCAGCGGATACGGCGACAATGATAACAACCGTGGCGTGAGCAAACCCCCCATTCCCCTATTCCTCTTTTGCCCATACCCCATGCTCTCCCAGCAAATCCCCAGCCGGCACTGCTCAATCTCTCCTTGACAGCATATCGCTAACACTATATATAGAACAATTCCAACCGCCGCAACGATGGTGACTCCTACGGCACCTCCGGTGGTGTGACGGGCTCCAATAAGCGCAACGATAATGATAGCTATGGATCGACCGGTCGTACTACGACTACCGGTGGTAACACCAGCAGCTACGGATCCAGCGACCGCACCACCACTGGCAGCAACACTACTACCGGTGGTAACACCGGCAGCTACGGATCGAGTGATCGAAATGAGTCTTCGTATGGCTCCAACAAGCGCGGTGACAATGACTCCTCCACCCGCAACACCACTGGCGGCAACACTACCACAGGCAGTTACGGATCCAGCGACCGCACTACTGGCGGCAACACTACCACTGGTAGCTATGGATCTAGCGACCGTACTACCACCGGCGGAAATACTACTACTGGTAGCTATGGATCTAGCGACCGTACTACCACCGGCGGCAATACTACCACAGGCAGCTACGGGTCCAGCGACCGCTCTACCACCGGCGGAAACACCACTAGTAGCTTAGGATCCAGCGATCGCAAGGAGTCCTCGTACGGCTCAAACAAGCGTGATGACAATGGTTCTGGCCGCAACACCTCGTCATATGGCTCCACCAAGCGCGACGATAACGATAGCTACGGCTCCACCGGCCGCTCCACCACCGGCAACACTACTACTGGCAGCTACGGATCCAGCGACCGCACCACCAGTAGCTACGGCTCCAACAACAACAACAACAAGCGCGGTGACAACGACTCATACGGCACCAGCGGCCGCAACCAAAGCTCTTCCCGCCGGGACAATGACAGTGATGACGACGATGACAACAACAAGAACAAAAACAAGTCATCCTCCTACGGCTCATCCAACAAGAAGAAAGACAACGATAGTAACACATACGGATCTAATACTACTAGCACCTATGGCTCCAGCGATCGCAAGGAAAGCTCGTATGGATCTGGTGACCGCAAGGAGTCATCTTATGGCTCAACGACGACGGGGACGACGACGTCGGGATATGGTCGCACATCGGGACGGGATGATGATGATGATGATAATGATAAGAAAGGTCAGTACTAAAAGAAAAATGAAAATATGTTTTTTGAAGAAGGAGGAGGTAAGGAAAATATTACCTCATTACCTCATTACCTCATTCAATTAGGTCGGGGGGAGACTAATTATATGAATTATCTTCTTTGCAGAGTCCATCCAGCAGAAAGTCCTCAATAAAGTCGGGGGGATAGTCGCGGACAAGTTTAGCGAGACGTTTTCGGGGAAGAAGGATGGACAGTAAAGGGGAATATTTTGGACTACCTAGGTAGTGTTGGGCAAACCATGCTATGATGAGAGGCCCTGTGCTTTGTGTGTCGGCCCCTTAATGGGGGTTTTTTTATTATATATGGCTATATTTTTTCGACAGGTTTAACTACATTTTGAATATATAATTATCTTTTTTGAAAATTCAAACTCCTTTGTCTACTGTGTATTTGTGTAAAGCCTTGTATACAGCGCCTTTTGTTTACTTCTATCACAAGGGGGAGCACTTCCACCTCCTCCCCTTTTATCAGTTCCCCTAAATTTTGCATCAAATGTTCCCTCACCACTTGGATCCAATATCAGGGTCTACAAAAAACTGGAACCATTTTTCCCCTTTTTCTTCAATATTCCTATGTCTTTTATATATTCCTAAATTTTCTCACTAGGACTTTTGATTTTTGATTTTCAGGGGCTGGAATTTTAACGCCACCCCTTTTTTATGATACAAGTTCTTGTAATCTATTTACATTTCGGTTTGTTCAATCTTCTTAAAGCCGCCATGATTCCCCCACCTTCCATCTCCCCGGCGCTGTGTGTGTGTGTGTGTGTGTGCAAGGGAGGTCCAAACACTGCAGATTCGCAAAACTCTCTTGCAACTCCTCTCAAGCCAGGGCGCAGGCACACACATCAAAGAGCAAAATTCTAAAGACCCCATATCAAACGCTTAAAAGCTTCTTTCCCATCAATATCCACAACGTTCACGGCCCGGGAGGGAAATCTCTCTCAAATCCCCGCACACTTTCTTCCCCCACCCTCTTATCTTTCCCCCCTCTCTCTCAACTCTCAACTCTTACAAACATCAATCCCCCCCGACGGATCCACCTTATAACTCCTCAACTTCAACGGTTTCTCCAACTTAATATCCCCCTTCTTCGCCTTAATCCTATAAAAAGTCCCCAACCCAGTCCCCTTTGAGCAATCCTCACTCTCATACGCGATAAAAGATACTGAATCCGGGTATTTGCTAGTCGTGGGGTCCCAGTAGATCTTTTTGGTGGGGGCGGTGTAGGATTTGAGGAGGGTGATGCAGCCTGATGCGCGCTTGCCGTGGGCTTTGACGTATTTGGAGTCCGTGGAGTGGAAGTGGAGTTTCCAGGCGGAGGTTAGGGTGGCGGCGAAGAGGAGGGTTAGGAGGATGGTGGGGAGTTTCATGATGGCGCTGGAGGTGTGTGGGAGGGGTTTTTTTGGTTTTCCTGGTCTAGGTGTGAGAATGTGTGCGAGGGGGAGTAAAAGAAAAGGGGCGGCGTGGGGAAACCTTACGGTGATTGGTTTGACTGCTGGGGTATTTTGGAGATAGAAAGGAGCTGTAGTTTGTGTCTTGATTGATGATCAGCTCCTGGGGTGGTTGGGCTTGGGATTTTCTTGCTTCCAAATAGCTTAGGTGGGAGAGGAAGGAGTCTTTCAGTAAATAGCAATAGAGGAATGACTTTGCTCAAAGGTAGCCAAGTATCTGAATTGCAAAACACCCTTCATCACAGGGAAACTCCGCGTTTAAATAAGTAGCCGCATTCTCGAATGAACCACAAGCTCAGCTATCTATATATAGCAGCTGCTCTCTCATCTCGTCAGGTACGAGTTTGCCGATGGGCAGAGAATGCTTAGTGAGGGCGTCTTCGTATTGCAAGCCGCGGATCAATGAGACCTTTTCCCGCCCTTCTTGTGCAAAACATGCGAAGCATGAAAAGGCATCCATCGCCAATCATTGGCGATATCTGAGGATTCTTTCTATCAGAATGACACAGACTATGAGCCGTTAGACGAAGGATGATCAGAGAACGAGGCACCGCGTTTATACGATGCTGGCCTATTCTTGGAACATCGTGTCAAGCAAAAACAAGCAGTTTCTCAGCCTCCAGGCTCTTCCATCTTGTCTTTAAAAGACCTCATCGGCAATAATGACCTGGGGAATGGTCTTCGGGCTCATTGACGTTCAGCGTTGACCGGTTAGGGGTTAAATCCCTCACGCTCCTCTCCTCTCCCCTCCTCGTGTTTAGGGGGAATCTAGGCCCCTGCGCCTCTTGCTGCCGTCTCCTTTAAATAACTCAGTTGCATTTCTCTTCCGGGGCCTGGAACTAAGCCTCAAAATATTCAACTCTACTAGATTAGAGGAGCTCAAATAAGCAATTCTTGAAACCGGGCTTTTTTTGTTTTGTTTCAAGTGTCCTTCGAGCAAGTGCAGGGATGGAATCGATGGGAGGTTGAGGCTCGAGGGGAAGCAGAAGGTACCTGGCACGTGATATAATTAAGGTTATTAGATAAGCAAGAGCTATCGCGCTCCATACGTCATGTCACGTGCTATCAACATCTCCTGCCCGGCGCATCCATTGTAGCATCCATACACACAACAGACATAGTGCTATGGAGGATGACATGGTGGTCATGATAATGCCATAAATCCCCTTCACTGTGCACTTACACAATCCTCACAATGGATCCCCAACAGCCCACAGCGCGCTCACTTCAAAGTCCGTTCCCAGTCTCGCAGTGGTCCTTTTTTTCCTCGCCGATCCAGCTCTGGCTAATCATGCTGGTGGTTAATATACAGCGCGCATCAATAACGACATTACCCAACTTCTCCAGCGATTCGAAAACATCATGGCCGCGGCTACGGTAAGAAAAAGAATAAAACAGAACCCTTACAGCTTGCTCCCTTTTTTAGCACCGAGTCTCCCGCCCGCTAATACACAACCTGTATATTTTGATAGGTTGAAAATACAAGCCACACAGCAACAGCGATTGAAACATACCAACTCGACGTGGAATCCACTGCTCTCGTTCGTAAACCCTTGCGGCCCCCCCCCCCCTTTCCTACGTCCATGCTCCTCGCATGTTCGCGCCATACTACTCCCCATCGAAAAATCGATATCTTCGGCTCCAAGCTAACCCAATCGGCTTTCTCTCTCTATAACACAGATCCGCGCTGCAGAAGATATCCTAGCGCTAACCCGCACAATGAAGGAGACATGGCTATTCGGAAAGCTAGACACCCTCGGCGAGGATGAGAGAGATGTGAAGAGACGGGAGAAGCTGGAGCAGGACGTGGCGGTTGTGAAAGAGGCGATTGAGAAGGGATCGGTGTTGAAGCTGGAGAAGTGAGGCGTTTTTGATTTACGGGTCTTGTTTTTTTTTTCCCAGTTCATTTCTTTTTGTGAAGGGATTATGATACAGGGCCACCGGGGTCGTTTGGTGCATATGTTGACAGGCAACATGGGCGTTTTGAGCGGATTTCTTTTTTTCCCCACACACATTTTCAACACAAAAACAACTAGAAAGTTGGCATTAGAATAAAAATTTAGAGATATCCCCGTTGCTCAATTTATTTACCTACAAAGGTGCGAAATACACAGTAGCCTGCTCGCTGCCATTATTATTGTAGGCGCTGTGTTATTATTCCCCTCAGCTTCTTCCCCTCCATTTCCTCGGCGCGCGCGTGCGGAAAACCCAATTAACGCGCTCAGGCGCAACCCCCCCAAAAACGCGTCTTCCTTCTTACAAAACTACCACCACCACCACCACCAAACTATCCATTCCATCTTCCCACCCCCAAGCAGAACGAGAGGAGGAAAAAGAAAATGTCTCTCCCTCCAGACCCTACCCCCTCATCAACAACATCAACAACAATGCCACCACACATCCCATCCCCCACCACCATCCACTCCGCCGCAACAAAAGCCCTCCTCCCCCCTCTCACCCTAATCGTCGCAACAACACCCATCTCCAACCCCGCCGCCCCTCCTTCTTCTTCTTCCACTCCCCGTCTCGGCATCGGCAACGCCGGCACCCTCCCCTGGCCGCGTATAAAATCCGACATGCGATTCTTCGCGCGCGTCACGACGAGGTCGCCGCCTAGGATATTCCCTTCTTCCCTGCAACAGCAACAAGGAGCAGCAGCAACAGAAGAAGAAGAAGGAAATGTGATGAACGCAGTAATCATGGGTCGTAAAACCTACGACTCACTACCGGCGAAGTTTCGCCCGCTGCCGAGACGTGTGAATGTTGTTATTTCGCGGGATACGACGGGCGCAGTGAGGAGGAGGGTTGAAGGGGAGTGGAGGGATGCGAGGAGGAGGGAGATAGAGATGGAGAAGGAGAAAAGTGCGACGAGTGGTGCTGCTACATCTACTACCGAAGACCCAGAAGCAGAAGAAGAGGACCCAGCGATCCTAGTCTCCTCCTCCCTCCCCGCCGCCCTCCATGCCCTACAACATACCTTCCCCTCCCGCTCGCGCAACGGGAGACGCTCGCTAGGTAATATCTTCATAATTGGTGGGGGCGAAATTTACGCTTCCGCCCTCCTCGACCCTAACGTTAGTCTCGGTCGCGCGATGCGCATTATAATGACCGACCTCCGTCGTCGACCTGCAGATGACGACGCACAAAAAAAAGGTGTCCTGGTAGCGAGTGAGTTAGAACATGCGGTCGATGCGTTTGAGTGTGATACGTTTTTCCCGATTGGGTATGAGGAGCTGGAGAATAGGAGGGAGTGGAGGAGGGTGGGGGAGGAGGAAGTGGCGCGGGAGTGGGTGGGTGAGGAGGTTTGGGGGGAGTGGAAGGCGGATGGGGAGGTTGTTACGAGGATTTTGGGGTTTGAGAGGGTTTGAGGAATAGATTGTGTGTTTTTTTTTAATTGGTTCTTTTGTTTTCTGGGCTGGGGTTGGTGATGGAAGGTGGAAGGGGGAAGAGGTTGGGATATACACGATCTATGCTTCCGCCCCTTCTATTTGCAGCTAGGTATTGAAATTATGGAGAACGCAATGTGTGTGTGTGTGTGTGCTTTATGGCTGTGAGCTGATATCTATCCATCACAATCCTATACCGTGTATCATAGCAGGGCGTTGGAGAAATAGCGCAGTGAGCAAAACGAGGGAAAAGTAGAACCCGACTGCTCAATGGAAGAACTGTATACATGATCAATCTAATAAATTGCACGCATTCTATGCTCCCGCCCCCCTCACCAAACCAATAATAAAACTTCCCCCTTTCATACATAGCAAACTCGATCAAGCTTATCCGCGCTTCTCATATATTCAAGCCTCACACTGCGCACCTCATCTCTCCACCCCCTATTCATCCCTGCCCGTAGAAACCAACCAATAGAACAAAAAGAAAAAAAAACAGAGTAATATGCCGAGATAATAATAAACCCTCGATATGCAAAATATATAATAGACCTAAAGAAAATAAAAAAGGTCCAACCCAATGCAAAAAAGGAAAAAAAAAATACTGAAAGCCCAATTAACGTTAGGATATTCAAAGACAGCTATCCTAACAAAAACAAAAACAAAGAGCATCAAAAAGCATAAAAAAAAGCATCCAAAATAACACCGAAATTTATATTCAAGAAAAAAGGAAAGAAAAGTTAACATGCAATAAACAAAACGCAAAGCCCATGGAAATAAGAATATGCATTTGCGCCCTCCAGTAAGCAAGGAAAATACACAGCGAAAAACCAAAACCAAAAACGAGAAAAAGGGGGCGCGCGGGGGGGGGACCAGTGGACCGGCCAGATGGAGGGATTTTTCTATTCAACAACAGCACACAAAAAAAGAAAAAAATGCAAAGGAAAGACCACATCGAAAATAACCATGGTCATCGCCCTACTAATGGCACCAGATCTTGATCTTGCTCTTTCATAAATTTGACAAAGGACTTTTTGTGCACGAGGCCGGCATATTGTCCGTTGCGGAGGACGCACATATATCGCAAGCCGAGTTTCACGAAGCACTGGTACACAAGATTTATCGGCGAATGTACGTCTAGTGCAACGGGGGACTGCGGGAAAAAAAGAAAAGAAGAAGAAGAGTCAGCAAGGCACATTTTAAAAGGGGGAATAGCTGTTGTTAATCAGAGACGAAAACACTTACCGGATCAATATAAGGAGTAAAGTCCGTAGGCGAAGTTCCATGTTCGTCTTCGGGATCCGTCCAGTCCACCAGAGACGGATCCATAGACATCAGACACAACGCTTCATCCTCATGTTCAAGGCTATCAAGCGCAAATTCCAGCTTGGGAACTGGAATCAAGCCAACGAGGATGTTGTTGCGCAAAATCGGAAGGCCGCCGTCGAGCTCGCCGGCCTTGAGCAGAACGTTCAGCTTCTGGCGGAGTTCAGTTGCGGGTACAAGCGGGGAGTTGGATATATCGATAATACGGTTCCTTCGCACGCGAGGCACGATTTCACCTAGCTCCATGTCGGTGGCGGGGAGGAGTTTGTTGTCAAGGAATGGGTATGAATTCATATCCGTCAGGAGGTCCTAGGATAGAAAGTTAGCAAGGGGGTGATGGTCAAGCTTAGATTAAAACGTACATATATGCTAAGTGGCTCCACGGCATTCGCTGTCCATTTGGCGCATAGAATAGCCAGCGAGAACGGTAGCACATGATTGAGACTGCCAGTCAGTTCGAAAAGAATGACGACCAGAGTCACGGACAGCCTAGTGACACCACACATGGTAGCTCCTGCAGCAATAAGAGCATATACGCCCGGATTCACACAGGACTCCGCAGGTTTGTTAATTGGGCAATTTCCGAAAAGGAAGGAGTTCGGGAAATGCACGACGAAATACTGGGCGCAGTGTCCCACTATTCTGCCCAGCAGGCCTCCGACGACCATCGATGGCACGTAGATACCAGCGGGTACCTTAATGCCGAACGTTACGATAGTCAACAGACTCTTGATAACGAATGCGACAAAAAGATAGCGGATCACCTGGGGAATATCGTCCTTTTCTGGGCATAACCCTGTTCTGGTTTCGCCCTCCTCGCCGCAGGGACTGGCAAGCTCAAAAAGTAGTTCAGAAACAGCAAGCTTGGTGTAACGATTCCAGAAGCTGACAAGGCCAGTCACCAAAGCAACCAACACGACCTCCAGCATCGGCCATCGTTTGATGGCGGGGATTCGTCGAAAGGACTGAGCCCAAATCCTCGATGCTTTGATAAAGAGAGCACCTGCGGCACCGCCGAGAAAGCCTAATAACACAAAAATAAGGAGTTCAAAGACTTCCCAGTCCGATGTGTATCGGACCTGAAACATGACAATCTTGCCAGTTCCATACGGATTGAGAAACTTCAAGGAAAGGGCAGCGGCCTAGATAGTATTAGCACCATCGTCACGACGTATCCCAGATCTAGCTCACTCACAATGCAGCAGAAAAAGGTGCGAAATAAGGTCTTTGGTGGGAAATAATAACTAAAGTCTATGTGAGCTTGGTATCGACAGAAGAGCCTTGACCGGGAATAATGACCTACCTGACTTCTTCCAAGCCGAACAATACGCCCCCAATGGGTGCACCAAAAGCAACACCAACTCCACTGGAGGCGCTCGCGCTCAAAACTTCACGCCTTTTCCCGTCATTATTATGGTATTTTGCAAACATTCGGCAGCTAATGTTTCCAATAGCCGTAGCAATATGCACATAAGGACCTTCTTTTCCAACACTCAACCCTGAAGCAACGCTCAGCACAAGCGCAAGGGTCTTGATAATCAACGTTTTAACTCCCAGGTAGCCATGCAAAACAAAGCCACTCAGAATGACTTTGACTTCCGCAACTCCGCTCCCAGCCGCTGAATAATAGACCATGGGTGGAGCTGCCATTTCGCCGTGTTGTTGTTCACCATTGCCTCTAGGTTTTGCGTCGGACTGGACCTGGACAGGGGGGGTTGTGGGCTCAGAAACTTGAGCGCCGAGATCCTCGTCTAGGGTAGAAAGAGAGACGCTGGAGGGGACTACGGTCTTAGTAAGAAGAGTGAGAGCGCAGGATGCTGCGGCGAGGAGAACAGCCCAAGTGACGAAAGCAGCGAAGTCGATCCATTGAGAGTCCACATTTGAGGGCTCGATTATTTCGGACCATGTCAGCCACTCTGCACACTTGTCCTGGTTGGGACAGCATTGATTATGGGAAAGAAACCAGCTGTCTTTGCAGAAACCCTCCTTCAAATCAAAGATCGACCTTTCGGTCACATCCACAAAGTAGGCAAAGCAAGCAGTCACCAACCCTATGACGGCAACCAAAATCCAGCCCTGGGCACCGTCCAACCAGGCTAATAGCCTTCCTCTTATGTCCCTGCGGCTTCGCAGTTCCCGCAGCCGGATAGCATCTGCTATCGTGTCGTGTACCCAGTCCGTAGAGGTAAACTGATCGTACCATACCCTGTCATCTGAGAAAGTTCGTGCAGGCTTTATGGGAGCAGGGCCGCTGTCCGATCTTGTCCGTTGGGCACTGCCATTCGGGGCAAATCTGGTGGCCTGCGAATTCGCCCGGCTGTGATTTTTGGATTTCCGCAGACTACCCGCAGCACTGCTCTGCCTGAAGAATGAGTCCGGCCGCGTAGCTGGGGCTAGACTGCTGTACGAGCGTTGCAAATCGTCGATGTTGCCCAAGAGGCTCGACCTCTCATCCATGCTACTATCGTGCCGGCGTGGTAGACGACTTCGGATGTCCACTTCTGAGAATCGAGTGGTTCGACGGATAGTAGAAGGAGACGGCGGAGATGTCACGGGTAAAGCATGCCGTCCCTGGTCGACGTCATCGTCGTCATCGGTTGGTCCATCGCCGGACTCGAGATATGGGGGAATAGAACGAGGCATTCTGGAAGACGGCGACGACCATGAACACTAAAAATAAACCAACCCCCTGCATAAGTTAGCATATGATGATTGAAAACCAAAAAAAAATTCTAAGCAAGCTGGTAAGCACCAAAAGGGTTCGCAGCAATGGGTTTGAAGGTTGTCAGACGACTTGTTTGTGTAGTCTTGGAGAGCGCGGGATTTTCAACTTGACAGGTGGACTTGTCCCGTGGCCGAGCTCTTAGCTACATCGCAAGCAAGTCCGGGAGCTACAGGTTATGAATAAAACAGAGGAAAGGTGTGTTGGTGTGTAGATACGCTCAGCGCAATAACATCCCCAGTACGCCTCGGGTACAGACCTTGAGGGAGGGACCTTGGGGGGTCGTAAAGACAAAATGCAAGGCTTGAGAGTGAAGATGCTGCATCGGATAATAGAGAACTCACCTCCTTGAAATCGCAGACACCACCGAAGAAGCGTCTACAGACAGACAAAAGGACTGCTGATAGTTATCATCTGACAAAAGCAAAGCAAGGAGAAGAGCGCGAGTTGTTGCAGCTGGTGGTTGGGATGGCGTTACTAAATGCTCGGCGGTAACGGTGTTACAGTCTGTGCGGAGTGTATTGTGGGGTTGGGTGGTATTGGCAGTATTAGCTTTACCTGGGTTGGCACAGCTGGTCCGGATGCAGACAGAGTTCCCGCTGTGAACCATGAAGCGACGATGCTTTATTAAACGGATATATAGCGCAGAAGATGCAGCTACTCGATGTTTAAAGGTTTGTTGACCATAGCAAGAAAAGGATCTCAAATTACAGAGTAGAACATACATGCATACTAGCAGCTGGATGCTAAGAGAGTCACAAGACTGCCGATTCACCTTGGCGATCAACCCGAATCCCGATGCAAGCTGATGGTTGCATCCTTCTGAGGAACTGTTTATGAAACTCATGAAGAGACCTCCACCAGTCCTTCGACCGTTTCAACGTATCCCTGCGTCGGTACCACTAGATGCAGTGCAGAATTCAAGTTGTCTTGCTGCCCGATGTACTCTGCAAGTTGGGATAGTCGCTTGGTCAGAGATATCTCCACCAACTCCAATCCCAGGGGTTCATACGAAGTTAGCCGTACATGTTCTCTTCTCTGCCTTTGAAGGCTGCAGGTTCTCATCATTAATAATTATGGCGGCCATCATAGCTGTCTGTATGGCCTTCCCAATGACGTCAATTCCACCTTCTCATCACGTGTCTGCTATGTAATGTATGTACATGTACCTGCCGGGCGTGTCATCCAGCCACCAAAATGGGGGGACTAACTAGAGGAATAATGTTTCAAGTTCTGAACTGCCAATCCCAATCTTTGGGGCAATTATCACCATGGAAGATATTTTGGAAACACTGTGTAGAAGAACCCAGTGGCGAATCCTTTTTGGGTCTTGGTTACATCTCTCCACTACTAACTGCGTTGAATTTAGGTTTCTTCCGCCCGGGCTAAATTGCCTGGGCTGTTCCCCATTCGCTAATAACTTATTATTTATCTCTTGTACCCCTCATAGCAGTTCGATACCATGTACTGTACATTCACTTTCGACATCAAGGCTCTTGGATTATGAAACTAACATAGGACCTGCGCGCTGCCAGTCCGCTACGTTCTTCCCCCTCATTCGTTCGCTTTCCAAGTTGGCCATGTCGACAGGCATGTCGGACACCCAGACCTCACACGGGGCTTCCTACGTCCAGTACGAGCAGATCATTCTCTTTGGCGATTCGATCACCCAAGGCTCTGCGAATCAGGACAAGGGATTCGCATTCCTCCCCGCACTCCAAAATGGTCGGTTGGACGATCCATTCCTCTCCTACTCACTCTCCCTCCTCCATCGTCTCTCTAACACATCTCTACTTTAGAGTACACGAGACGCTACGATGTCCTTAACCGCGGATTCAGGTAAACTAACCCCGCTCCCAAGCTATCTTACTACCTTGCGAAATGCTGTCTAACTCGTTCAGTGGATACACTTCTGAGCAGGGCCTCGTTGTGCTGCCGCAAATCTTCCCTCCAGTGGAGAAAGAAACTGTTCGCCTGATGGTAGGAGATCATATGCGCCATTCGTTCTCCTGTTAAAAGAAGGAAGGGAGAAGGGAATATATTTGCATGCTCATATGTGCGTTTCCAGACGATCTTCTTCGGTGCCAACGACGCAGTTTTGCCAGGCGGCAGCCAACACGTTCCGTTAGAGACATATAAGCAATGCCTCCAGGCTATGATCAAGCACCCCGCTGTCCAAGCGCAGCGGACAAAAATCTTGCTTTTCACCCCGCCCCCCGTCAACGAATATCAGCTCGACCCAGTCCTGGCGAATGGAGACGTCGCAATACGCCTTGCTGCTGTCACAAAGCAGTATGCCGATGCCTGTCGCGAAGTCGGAGAATCGCTCGGTGTGGCTGTTGTCGATATATGGACTGCTTTCATGACTGCGGTCGGGTGGACTAAGGATGGGCCGCTCGCGGGATCAAAAGACGCCCCGCCTAATGAGAAGCTCGCGGCGTTGCTTTCAGACGGTATGGAAATACCACCGCAGCTTTTGGTAAATGTATGGCTGACGATGGGACGTCACGGCTATTATAGGTTTACATTTTAACCCAGCAGGCTACCGGATCATGTTTGATGAAGTGATGAAAGTAATTCGTTTATCATATCCTGAGGAGCTCCCGGACCACGTGCCAGTGAAGTTTGCGCTATGGGCTGATGCTCCGCGAAAATAACCAGAGGGCCCCCCATATCCTAACGAGTCATAATGCAATATCATAACTATTCGTAAGTTTCCGGTCTCGCAAACCCCCTCCATTCCAGCGAAAAAGGTCGTAGATTTCCATATTATTTATACTGGCGTGTATGTACATATATAGACTTTTAGAAGAATCAAATGAACTAGATGAGCGTTAATTTCTATCTCCACAGCATCTCTTCATTCCCTTGTCAAGCTTCCATTTTGTAGGAACTGTCCTTCGCACCATACTTGAATAGGGGGGTGGGGCCGAATTTTTGGATACCAACTTAATTGTACACCACCCATCGCCTACATCTGAGGCTGGGGGAATAATGAATAGATTATGTTAATATAGTAAAGGCAAGTAGGATTGCTTCTTTTTGAAATATCTAGTGTGTGTGTATGCCTTGCATTCCACATAGATTGCCAGTGCATGTAATATTCATTCCTTGCAGATGCACTACCAAATCAAGCAAAACTCCAACAAACTGTCAAACAGAAAGAATTCCCAAAATTTCCCTTTGAATATTGTGCACTTTTCTTCCCTTGTACACAGATACTATCTATCGCCTATAATAGTATTTCAATCATGGCCTACTATTAATAGGCTACCAGTGTGCTTTCAATTTCTCACAGTGTATGAATGTTCATAGTCTGTGCTGACCACCTATTTTTTGCCCCCCAGCAAACGCCAAACCCAAAAGGACATCTCAGTCATTCAATTCACTCCATCTTCTCCAACAAGAAGCTGCCCGCCATCCAAGCAACCAACAACAACAACATCAACAAACAAAAAGAACAACCAGCAACATAAAGCCACATATATATATATCTCCTTTGGAACCCCATTTTCATAGACTGGTTGACCTCTTAACACACACACACACACACACATCACAACAAAACCAAAAGATCCACAGAAAGAAAAAGCCTCACCCCACCCCCATTGCCAAAGCCGCGTTCGCGTCGAGAACGGATCGGACAAGAGCGAAAAAGAAAGAGCCTTTTTCGTGCCCCCGTACCACTCACTACAATACGTTTAACTGACACCCAACTACCTACATACCCCCTCCATCTCCATCTCCCGTCCCTCTTGCATCTTTATACGAAGCGAAATTCCCCCGTTCAGGTTTCCCCGTACGCCATATCTTTTGCCTGGCCAGATTTCAACGATCGGAAAAAACCAACGAATTCCAAGACTCTCCCATCCCCCGCTACCCGGCGCCTCGTCCTTCTAAACATTCAGGCCACCGACGTATCCTGAATCGAACCCTTTGACCCATCTATATTATCTCTCGATTCAACCCTACTTGCCGTCGCCTCCCATCTTTCCGCCCTCCCTCTCTCCTCTCCACCTGTCGCTGTATAACCTTCCCCCTTTCCCCGCGTGTATCTACGGTACATTGAGTTACTAGTTTCATGCGCTGAATTAGCTACATCGCCGGATACGGGGATATTCAGGGGACAATCCAGATATAAGCTGGGTGGGCGGAGGCCTTACCGGCCGTCTCGCAGAGTCAGGCGGGTAGGCGGAGCGTGAAAGAAAGAAAGAAAGAAAGGGAAAACGGATAAATCGGAGAGAGAGAAAGGGATTAAACTGGGAAACAGGACTGCAAAAAGGAGGGAGTTGACACTTTTAGGCTGAGTGGATAGACAATAATACCGGCGGGAACAGTTTGGAGGTTTTCTGAGAGAGAAGGACAGTCCAGATTTGAACGCTTCTTGTGATCTTTTCTGCTTCTCCTTTTATTCTGGTCGTTTTGGCCTAGAGTTTGCCAACTTTGAACAGATTGCTTTTCTTTTTCCCCGCCCTTTTCACCCTTGTGTTCATTACTGGGTTTAATAATTTTTTTTTGATTTGGATTCGATTGGCGTCTTTAATTCGCTGCTTCTCCGGATGGTCGAGGCGGCGTGTTTGTCGCGCGTTTCTTTTTCTTCTTTCTTAACGCTCCTTTAAGTGGTTTTTTTTTTCCCCTTCGGGTTTTGTCTTTTTTTTTTGGCTGGGTACTCGAGTGTGGATTGTGTAGTGGTGATGGATGCGCAGTATCCGTTCGCGTCAAGAGAAGATATCTGGCGCGTCCACGAAGAGGTGAAGGATCTATACACGACGCAACTGGAGCACGGCGAGCGGATCACCCGACTGGAGCGGCGCAGGGAGGACGATGCGCGGATGAAGAGCGTTTGGGGTCCGTTGTCTCCTTTCCCGCTCACCATGAGCAGTACTGTTTCCCAAGGTGAGTGACCGCTGTGGACAAATAATGTTTCCTATTGCAGGGCCCCCGCCCGCTTCATCGCTATATTCAGCCCTTTTTTTTTTACAGGCAAAGAGCGGTGCTAACTACATTTATACTATGTAGAGCCGTCTTACACCCCGACCACTCCGTTTGGGGGGTTTGATCAAGCTCACCACCAGGGACTCGGCACCAATCTCAACTTAGAGACCGAGGAGGAGCCACGCCGCGGCGCCTCCCGGGCCAACAGCGTGAGGTTCGACGAGAGCTCGATGTATTACGGGCAGACAAACCGCTCGACCTCAGAGCTTCCTCTGAGAACGGGCAGTGGCCTAGGAAGCCATCCGCTGACTGAGCGGTCGCTCTCTCATCGATCGGACGGCAAGCAGAGCTCCTCTGGCCAGTCGCACCATTCCGCGCGCACGAACAGCATGGGCCTGGACGCTGCTCGTATGGTTGGTGGGACGAATGGGGTCCTCTCAAACACGACCATACCTCCTCCGCCTGGGTTGTTCATTCTAGGACCCGTGCCCTGCATCATCCGCTGCTGGCTCACGACTAATTTTTCCAACGATTCGCTCCTGTATGCCGCTGTTTGCTCGGGATCATATCGCTCGATTATTGGCTCAGAGATGGTTCGCAAACTCGGGCTTGAAGAAGAGGTCACCGCGGAGGACGACGGTGGAAAGACTATTAAGCTCCCCATGTACCTCCCAGAGGCTAGCATATACCAGCCAACATCACGCGCGAGCAGCCCCGTCCCTCAGCTCCCAGCCCTAACGATCACCTTCCTCATTCGTCACACCGACCCGAATGACAAGACTATTCAGATATTGCTGGGCAGCGATGTTCTTCGTGCGCATAATGCGGATATCTTATTCTCACAGGATAAGATGTTAGTTGTTGACAATGAGCGGAATAAGATTTCCATCCCGCTGGTTCGTCCTGAGGATGTGGCTACATTCAGCTCATTGACTACGGGCTCTGCACACACGATCGCTGCGCATGGTGAAAATGCCAGCTTGCGTGATGCCGAACACGATGAACACACGGCCGTTACTAATGGACAGCGGGAGGCTCCAGAGCCGATTGGACACCATCGCGTCATGTCACCTGTGAAGCCCGAAAAGACTACACTCAGCTTGAGAACATCCTCTGACTCGTTCGACAGCCGCGACACCAAGACTCGATCTAGCACGATGCTAACTGAAGATTCCGAGGACACCAACGCTTCGAGCACCGAGCAACGCCAGCCCAAATCCGTTATCAGCGAGCGGTCCACTACTACTACAGCTAAATCTGAAACCGGCGGCCCCAGTGTTTGGACAAATTGGAGACGCGAGTCTACTACCACCGCAACTCCCACAACCATTACCGGTGCAACAACGGCCACAACCCCTAGCACTAACAAGTCCGTTGGTAGCGCAGGCGAAGCGGCATCAGCCACCCCTTACCTCTCTGCATTCCAACGCTCCAACCGCGTGCGCAACATGAAAATCCTCAAACCAATGAAACCATCCACGTCCACTCCATCCTCATCATTCCGCGGCCCGTCAAGCAGCAGCGGCAGCACAACCAGTACACCCGCTTCGGCTGTCGAATCTGTGCCTCCGACTCGCTTTGCGGATGCGTTTGGGAGCCATAGACCCACGCAGTCTTCTGGAAGTGGAGGAGGAGAAGTGAGTAGTGCCAGTCATCATGAGTCTGCGTACCACCACCAGCACGCGATGTCTGCACATCCGGGAAACGCGAAAGCGGGAGATAATGCGGGTGTGTCGCCGTGGACAGGGACGGTGCCGGGCAAGGCGAGGTCTGCGAATCCGATTGGTGGGGCGTCGGCGTTTGGGTGGTTGAATTCCGCGCAGCAGAAGCAGGGGGGATCGACGGGGCCTTCTGATTGAGCTGGAATTAGGAAATGGAGGGATATGGGATTATGGAAAGAGACTGGAATGGTTTTAAGGGGCTTTTAGCTGTAGCGCTTTTGCTTTTGTGGCGATGATGGTTTACGGGTAACCTTTTTTTTTCTGGCCTGTTTGGAGAGAGAGAAAGGGGGATTGCTAAGGAATGGCCCATGCCTTTTGACGGTGCGTGATTTTTTGTTTGTGGTGTCTGAATGATGAGTGGTTTTTTTTAGTGATAATGTAAGGAAAGGAATGAGCCTTGAGAGCGAGGAATTAAAATGAAACGAAAAAACTTTTTGCATTTTGCAAAAGAATATTGTTTACTCATTTGCATGCTTGCTCTCTGTACAATGTTCCCATAGTGAGGTGGGTGGATCAATAAATGAGGTGCGTCGTCATAACTCTCCCCAGTTCCCTCGCTATCTTATCGGCCGAATTTCCCCGCACTCTTCTTCCTCTCCTCCGTATCTCCGAATACTATACCCAACAACGTCTGCCCCAAACTTGCTGCTAATTTAACCCTCTTTACTTGACTATCTTCCTATATATATCTAAACAACAACTTAGGCACTCGAATGCTGTGTACTAAACGGCTCCTCCTCCCATCCATTCTCCCACGCTCATCAACCAGTTCCTCCTCCTTTTTTGTCGCTAATTCTTCCGTGATTGGAAGACGGGCTATTGCGAGTATGGCGGCTGCGAATGTGAATAAGAGGGCGGGCGGGATTAGTGAGTAATTCTTTTATTTTATTTTGGGATTTCTTGATGGCTCTAGGCCATTGAAAGTCATATAGCCACCTTTCCTGTGCAAATATATATATATATGATTCGTTCAGTCTTTCTGGGGAAAGAGGAGAGCTGTGCTGATATATCTTCGTTCTGATTGTTTAGAGAATCCGGCGCTTTTGTATGTGATGGCCCCATATCGCCTCAGAATCCAATGGCTCTAGTTCTTGAGTGCAAAATGTATTTTGAATAAGGGGGATATGTGCTGATGGGTTGCGTTTGTCATTCGGATGAATAGTGTTTGCGATATCCAGGAAAGGTTCCGGACGGTGATTTATGAGTTCCCGAAGCTGTGAGTTTTGACGCCGCGGGCTACTACGTGCTTCTGGGAGATTTGCCTCAACCAGACCCCTCTCTCTCCCCTACATAGATCCCCCCCTCACTCCCAGCGCACACAAAGTCCAAGAATCCTGCTAACAACCCCCCTTGCCCATTCCAGCATAACCACCTCAACCAAACTTCTCAAAGCCACCACCCCCCTCTCCATCCCCATCTACATCACAACCCAATCACGCGCAAAACTCGGAAACACAATCTCCGAACTAACCCCTTACCTCGACGCATCCACAAACCCCAACGTCCGCGCTGACCTCGATAAAACCCTCTTCTCAATGATAACCCCCGACCTCAAAGCCCTCTTACCCACAGAAAAACCGCTCGACGCAATAATCATAGGCCTAGAAACCCATGTCTGCGTCACGCAAACCACACTCGACCTCCTGTCCCTAGGTCATAGAGTCTACATCGTCGCCGATGGCGTGAGTAGTGTTAACCCGGAAGAGCGGAGTGTGGCGCTGGAACGGTTGAGGGATGCTGGAGCGACGATTACGACGAGTGAGAGTTTGTTGTTTGAGGTGCTTGGGGATGCGGGACATGAGGGGTTTAGGGAGGTTAGTCGGTTGGTGAAAGAGACGGGGGGGGAGACGAAGGAGGCGTTGAAGGCGTTTTGTGGGGGGAGTAAGATTTAGAGTTTAGGATAGTTTGAGGAGAAAAAGGGGGGAAATGGCGGGAAAGGGGGAGTAGGTTAGGAGTATGTAAGATTGTGCCTGTTGGAAGGTTTTTATTTTCCCCGAAAGGTTCTTAACTCCCTTTTTTTCGTTTTCTTTCTGATAGCTACGAAGTGAATAGAAACAATCTGATATGTCTGCTATCTCAACCTCACGATATAATTTTTTATCTTTTTTGCTTTCTATTGCCGAATAAAGGGGGAATAGCATAAATAAAGCTCACCTGAAGCAAAGATGTATGATGGAAAAAATGGCTTAAGAAGAAAAAAGCCACTACATCGCAGGAAAAAGAAAAAGGGGGGGGGGGAAACACATGCTATATCATGCACATACACTTCCCTCCTCGCCTAGTTCTTTGCAACTGAAAATGCCCTTCCCTGCCCCCCTCCCAAGGCCCACACTCCACCCCTTAACTACACA
>PDNA01000261.1:0-35195 GCA_002573605.1 Polytolypa hystricis UAMH7299 | reverse complement strand
TTATACAAACCACCTACTCATACAAACCACCTACTCATACAAACTACCTACTCATACAAACCACCTACTTATACAAACCACCTACTCATACAAACCACCTACTCATACAAACTACCTACTCATACAAACCACCTACTTATACAAACCACCTACTCATACAAACCACCTACTCATACAAACTACCTACTCATACAAACCACCTACTTATACAAACCACCTACTCATACAAACTACCTACTCATACAAACTACCTATTCATATAAACCACCTACTCATACACCTCTTTACTATTTGGTAACTCTATAGTCAAATTTCACAACAACTACAAAGAAAATTAAGGTAATTATATTAAGAGTTATTTCCTGTATGTCTAGAGTATATACAAGCAGTATATCCAATAATTCTATATATACTACAGTGTGGTTGTTACAAAGTACTTTGTCTAATTAAGCAGGGCAGAACTTAAACTAAATCTCAGAGATCTATAATACCTTTAAAGAATACACTCTGGTATATACCAAGCTTGCTTATTACTCTAAGCCAGTATTGTAGACCTTAGCTCACTGTAGTAATAGAGAATGATCTACTTCTCTAAAGAGATAAAGTAATCTAGCTAGAGAACAGTCTTGCACTATATATTAGAGAAGGCCTAATAAAATATAAAAATAGAGTATATATAATATCAAAGTAGAATTGCAGTGTTATTATAGCTAGTAATTTAGAACTAAAAATAGATCTAAGATCAGTATTATTATTGAATACAAAATAGAAGATTTCTATTTCTAAAAGTAGAGAAAATATATTCTTTATATATATAATAATTTTCTTAGTAGATCTGGTAGATCTAGTAGACAAATCTATCAGTATTACTGAATCTACTATTTATAAATCTGGTAGATTTGATAGATAAGTTTACTAGTACTATCAGTTCTACTATTTTAGATTATATAATCTTCCAGTTATATAACTTTCAAGTTTTACTAGTTTTTCTGTTTTACTGTATTTCTATTTCTCTGAGTTATTGTCAATTAATAGTCTCTGTTAGTTTATAATATCAGTACTGTCTATTTTTATAATTAAAAGTCAGCTGCCTCAATCATCTTCTATTTCTATTTATTGATATTTTATATACAAGATAAGTTTTCTTTAATCTTCAAAGCACTTTCTTAAATTATATATATACAACTCTTTTCCTACTTCCTCTTTTATTTTATATTTGTAGCTTTTAATTCTCTATTTTCAACTGTTAAAATAGCAGTATTATATATTGCCAGTTAACATCTCTTGACTAGCTAACTTAGAGCTCAGTTAATTGAACTAGATAGGCTCTGTATACAGTATTTAATATAGTTCATAACTTTCTCAGTCTGCTGCTCTAGTTAGTGTATATTATAGAGTGTAACTGTGGTTCAGAAGGCCTGAAAGCTGTAAGAAGTCTTTAGAGAAGTAAAAATATATATTGTAATATTAAGCTATAAAAAAATCTTCTCAGAATTGTATAGAATTAATCCAGCAGTTTTAAAGCTGTTCTTTATATTGCTCTCAGTCAGAGCCTGTACCTGAGCTGCAGGATATAAAACTAGAAACTCTTCTTTATTAATATAATTAATTCTAAACTGTATCTAGTTCTCTACCTACTATCTATATACTATTTTAAAAGGAGAGAAGCAGCCAATATTCAATAGCTGAAAAAAATAAAAAGAATAAACTGATATATAGAAAGCAATAATATTGTTTTTAAAACAGAATTAATTAAATTTAATTAAGATATAACTTCTATATTTATTAAGAATTAATAATCAATATTTGTCCTTTATACAGGGTAGATGTTACAAAGTACCTTGTCTGATTAAACAGGGCAGAACCTCAACTAAATCTCAGGAGTTTATAATACTCTTAGAGAATACACTCTGGTATATACCAAGCTTGCTTATTACTCTAAACTGGTGTTGTAGGCCTTGGCTTACTGTAGTAATGGGGAATGATTTATTTCTTCAAAGAAACAAAGTAATCCAGCTAGAGGACAGCCTTGTACTGTATATCAGGAAAGATTTAATAGAATATAAAGATAAAATATATATAATATCAAAGTAGAATTGCAGTGCTGTTATAGCTAGTAATCTAGAACTAAGAGTAGATCTAAGATCAGTATTATTATTGAATATAAAGTAGAAGACTTCTATTTCTAAGAGTGGGGAAAATATATTTTTTATATATATAATGATTTCCTTGGTAGATCTGGTAGATCTGGTAGATAAATCTACCAGTACTACTGAATCTACTATCTGTAGATCTAGTAGATCTAGTAGACAAGTTTACCTGTGCTACTAGTTTTACTACTTTGAATTATATAATCTTTCAGTTATATAACTTTTAAGTTTCACTGGTTTTTCTGTTCTACTGTATCTTTACTTCTCTGAATTATTATCAATTAATAGTCTCTGTTAATCTGTAATATTATCCTCTTTCTTCCTAGTGAGCTGTTCTAGTAATCTGTTCTTTTTCCTTATAACTGGTACTGTTCCTACTTTTAGTCAGTCTTCCTCTTTTTTCTTGTAAGTGTTTTCTGAGATATATTGACTATAATACCTAGCTGTGCTACTAAAAACCAAGCTTAAACTGCTGATATTGAGTATACAGGCCTTATTATATCTTCTCTGTATTATTATTGTGAACAAAGGAAAATACCTTGTATTATCTTTAAAGACAATAAATATTGTAGCAAATATATTTAATTAGATAAATTGTATATTTCAGAGAAAAAATTTATTTCTTGATTTAAATAGTCCAAACTGCACTGTGCCTGCAATAAAATCAAATTAGATAAAGAACTTACTTATAAAGAATTTCACTGTCTTTTCTCTCAGCTTTCTGTTGCTATGAATTGTCTAAACTGTCTTGAAGAGCAGAAACAGTTTTTGAATATAAAAGCTGGCAAATTTATTTAGTTCAATATACAAACTTTCAAAGAGTTAGAAAAATTAGAAGAGGAGGAAAATAAAAGAAAACAGGCTGAGATTACAGCTACAGATAAACTGCAAGTTCTGCTGGCTACTATTAGCAATATCTCCTCTTCTTCTAGTTTCAACTTTACAGCTTTCAATAGTACTACAATACTCCCTGAATATTTTTCAAATTCTTAATAGATTTCCAAGTGCTGTCTGACTGTGAGTATTCTTTCTATTTTATAAAATAGTATTATTTATTTTCTAATACTGTATCTTCTAGAATTTCTTTAACTTTGTATTTATTCAATTCTTTGTTCTTGACTTCAGGTAAATATTATTTAATATTCTGAGGTGCTTTTTCAATTAGTAAGATATAGAAAGTTGAATATATCTGTATCTTTTTCAGTAAAGCAAGTTTGTATATAACTGGTCCAATCTGTTTCAAAACTTTGAAAGATCTGAGTTTTTAATAATTGAGTTTATTGCTCAGTTGCTTTATCTTTATATTTCTTTATAAAAGATATATTTTCTCTCTCTCTTTAAAAACTGGCATCTTCTAGTATTTCTTATTGTAATAATATTTTATCTGTTTACTGTAAAATTCCAAGTTCAATTGCAGTTGCCTGTACAATTTTCAAAGTTTTTAAATTCTTGTCTCTCCTAGATGCACTCTTGTTTCTGTGTGTTGTAGTATTTATAGAATATCTAGTTCTTGCCTATAATTCACAAAATATAGTGTATATTCTGTTATTGTATATTTTAAACTGTTGTAAGCAATCTGTACTGTCAGCAATAGTAAAACCCAGTTATCTTGTTAATTATTTATATAATTCTATAAGTATTGCTCTACTGTCTGATTCAATCTTTCTATTAATCTATCTACCTGTAGATAATATGCTGTTATAGCTTGGTATTTTATATCTAAGTATACTGTAAATATTCTCTAGAAATATTCTATAAACTTTGAATCTCTGTCTGAGATAATCTCTTCAGGTAATTTATAATTTGTAAATATATTCTGTAATAGTATATATACTATTTCTAGTGCTGATATTTCTTTGATAAATAGTAAGAAGTATACATATTTAATCAATTAATTTATAACTATTAGAATAGAATTGTACTCTATTTCTGTTTGTAGTTCCTTGAATTTCAGTAATTTCACAATAAAATCTATTGCTATTGATTTCTATAGTACTTGTAAGTAAGGTATTGGCTGTAGCAAGCTATACTTTTTATATTGATTTGCTTTATTTTGTATACAATTACAGTTTTGTATATAATCTCTAACTGATGTTTATAATTCTGGCTAATAATAGTTTCTTGAAATTCTTTTCTGAATTTTCTTAATTTTAAAATATTTTGCTATTAAATTGTTATAATTCTTCCTGAGAATTCTGTTTCTTAATTTCAGTAGAATATAAATCAGTTCTTTGTATAATAGCAAACTGTTGCTATTCTTGAACTTGTCTTTATATTTAATCTTCAATATAGTAGAATTGTTCTGTGTCTGAGTTTGTAATTCATCTTTAAGCTCTATCAATATAGTAACCAATTGTGTAGCTTTTAAAGCCTGGTAATTAAAGACTAGAGTATTTATATCTTCTGCAGTTTTAAAGAGTGCTTGTTTCTCTTTATAGACTGTTATCAGATTTAACTGCCTGCTCAATATATCTGTTCAAGTATTGTCCTTTTCTTTGCAATACTGTATTCTAAAATTATAAACTGCTAAGATCTCTGATCAACAGGCTTGACATTGTATCAACTTCTTTATAATTGTAAAGTATTAAAGGTTGTAATAATCTGAAATCATAATTATCTAGTGATTTATATTTTTTAAATATACTTGCTATTTCTTCAGTGCTGCTACTATTGCAAGTAGATTTTTATTATAAATATTGTAGTTCTGTTCAGCCAGTATTATCAATCTTATATAGTAAGCAATCAGTTTCTTTCTTTCTTAATTATTCTTTTGTTGTAGTCTTGCTTCTATTGCACAATTCAATATATCTGTATCTATAATTACTAGTTTTGTAGAGTTGAAATATATCTATATTTCTTCTTTTTAAAAAGCTTTCTTGATTGCTTTAAATACTTTCTATTATTATTCTTCTTAATGAAACTTGATATTTTTCTTGAAAAGAGATATAAGGGATTTTATTAGGCCTGAAAACTCTTCTATAAACTGTTAGTAGTAGTTTGCAAGTCTGTATAATACTTAGACTTCAGTTACAGTTTTTAGTATTAACTACTCTTCTATTGCTTAAATCTTCACCAGATCTATTTGTATACTCTCTATAGTGACAATATATTTTAGAAACTTAATTTCCTTCTTAGAGAATTCACATTTTTCTGGTTTCAACAGTATATCTTTTTCTCTTAACTTGTTAAGCACTACCTTTACTTTCTCAGTATATTCTATTCTTGTACTATCAGTGAAGATCAGGATATTGTTCAGATATATAACTATAAAATTATTCAAAAACTTGTAAAGAAGCTTGTTAATTATTGTTTGAAATATTACTGGTATATTAATTAACTTAAATAATATAACCAAGTATTTAAAGTATCTGTAGTATATTTAAAATACTGTTTTTTATTCTTTATTTTCTTTAATTCTGATCTGGTTGTATCCTGCTCTCAAATCTAGTAAAGTGAACTATCTAGTTCCTTGAAATCAGTCTTGTATTTCCTCAATTAATAGTAATAGATATCAGTTCTTTATTGTAATACTGTTTAATTGTTGATAGTCTATATACAGTTATAACTTGCTATCTTTTTTTAGTATAAAGATAATAAAGTATCCTGCTGGTGATATTAATAATCTGATAAACTCTTTCTCTAGGTTCTTATCAATATATTGGTATAATTTCTTTAGCTTCTTTTTATTCAGTCAATATATTAGCTTGTATATTAGCTTTTTTTCTTCTAGTAATAGTATCTTGTAGTCCCATTTCCTATATTCTAGTAAACTCTTAGACAGCTTTTTTTTCTCAAATATTTCTCTATAGTTCCAGTATTTCTTGAGTACTATCTTTCTGATTTTCTTAAATATGTTCTAGCTTGTCTTCCTGAGTAAGGTCCTGATAGTTTTTTTATATTCAATAGTATTTATTTATTCAATTGATTGTTTTTGTGCTGTCTGTCCTTGATTACTCAGCTTATTTATTGCTGTAGCCTTGTACCTGGTTTTCTGTAAACTGTAGATTGTTTCTAGTATCAAGTCTGGTACTGAGGAATATCTATATCTATTTAGTCTTATTGTTCTCTTCTGCCAGTATATATCAGGATTGTACAGCTTCAACCAGGGTAGTTCTAAAACAATATTGTAACTTTCTAGATTGGTTATATTAAAGCTTACAAACTCTTGATATCTCTGTATTATTAATAGTTCCAGGTGTGTTTTCCATTGTACAAAGTCTAGCTGACTTCTATCTAACCTGTTTAGTTGATATAGTTGTTCTTTTAATTCTGTCAATAGCTCAGCTTTTTTTATAAAACTCCTGTCTATAAGAATTTCAGTTGCCCCTGAATTGATCAAGGTATATATACAGTATTTTCTCAAGATTACAGTAACTGCTAGATGGCTGTCTTAATTTATATTAGCTAATAACTGTCCTGTTATATTGTTCACAGGTACTTGTTTATAGTAATACTGTTATTTTCTATCTGCAGTTGTAAAGTATCAGTTTTCTATCTTGATTTTTATAATAGATCTTTCAAAATTCCTTTAAATACTGTTATCTATTATTTAACTAGTTCTTTCCAGATTTTAAATACTTCAGATTTATTTTCTTCTAGTCAGTCTTGTAGTATCTTGGCTTTGCTCTATTATAAATCTGTAGTTGTTATTTTAGCCTGTATTTCCTTGTATCAGGCCTTATAATATATTTGTAACTTGATACTCTTATTATATCAATAATATCATCTTTTTTTCTAGTATTCTATTAGCTCTGCTGGTCTCTATGTATAATTAATCTTGTATATATTGTGCCTCAGCTTTCTGTATATTTCTGTACAGTATATCTAAGGTATCCCTGTATATTGTAGGTAGTTGATATTGTGCAATAGATAATCTATTTATTTTTTAAATATAAAAGTTAGCTCTCTAGAATAGCTTTTATCACTAATCTGTACTTTCTATAGTAATTGTAGAAAGTATCTATTTACTTGTTTTTCTCTGCAGTATATTCTGCAATTGTTTATTTAATATAATAACTAAATCAGTACTTTGATCCTGTATTTGTTGTTACTCTTTAATCTGGTATTGTAGTAACTGATTATTTTTTAGTTTATTCTATAATAAATATAATCTATAATCTCTCTCTACAGCAACTCTGTATTTTTATTCTTATTAAAGTCTGAGATTGTATATTTTTCTGATTATAATTTTTCTGTCTGAATTGCTTTTAACTGCTTTAGTAGATCTGGATAGTACTGATTATCTTTTACTTTCCAGTAAAATAGACAGCTATCTGTGTAACAGAATAACTAATATATCTCTTTATACTGTAAATATTCAATATTTGCCTTGTCTTGTGAACTGGGCTATTTCAATATTTCTTGAATATTTTCTTATACTTCAATTTTATTGTATTGCTTGCAATCTTTTATATTATATCTGTACAGTCTATAATAGTAATAGATTGGATTATCTCTGATTCACTGAATTTTCTTATCTTGTATTTTCTTATACCACTTGCAATTGCATACAAATATAGGAAATTTATAGTATTATAGATATTCTAGATCTATAATATTCTAGTTCTTTTTCTTTCAGTAATAATTGCAATCTTTGCTATTTTCTTGTAGATTTTCTGATTCTTATTGCCTCTTACACTCTTCCCAGTGTAGATTCTGATAGTTGAATAATAGATACTCTATCTTTATTGTTCCAGTTGGCCTGGCTGCCTTACTGTTGATTTCTGTTTATTAAATTTCTATTAATTCTTGGAATATCTGTTCTACTATGATTTTTTATAGCTTATTCCACTCATCTGCTATGTTGCTAGTTTTGGCCTTAGTTGTATACAGGAATTGTTATTTATTTCTACCAGTATTAGCAGTAGAGTAGTATTATTTCCTTGTAGTTATTTTTAGCTCTTGTTATAGCTGGTTTCTGTATTTCTTGTAGTAATTTCTTACAAAGTATTCTAGTTTCTTGTAAAAGAAATATAACTTTTTCTGATATAGCTTGTCTTTTTTATAGTTCTGGCTTCTTGTAGTTGTATCTAATTCTATAGATTGTAGTTTATAAAAATTGTAGTTTTCTCTGTATATCTGTTGCTTTACTGCATGGTTTGGGAACTGTTTATAGTCTTTTCATTCTAGGCATCTCTTTCAAATTCTTGTATCTATATATACTGCATGTTTGATCATCTCAGATAGTATATTGAGTTATTTCTCTAATTTTACTATTTTATCCTTGATCTCTTCTTTGAGCCTGTTGTACATAGCTTCTGCTAGTACACTATTATTCCAGTTCAATACTGCAGCTAGTTATTGAAATTCTGCTAGATATCTAGCTGTATCTTTTATTTGTCAAATCTATCTAATTTTCTGTACTGCTATTACTTCTTTATCAGTGACTTCAAAATTTACTGTTAACACTTTTTTGAACAGTCTGAAATCCTTTAATACAAGGATTCTCTCAATTTCAATAGATATAAGATCTCTGAAATCTTTTCTACTAAACTATATTATCAGATAGAGTTGTATCTATACTACTGCTTTTTCTTGCAGGTATTATACTGTTATCAAGCACTTGTCAGTTCCTGTCAATCTAGTATTGAATTAAAAGTAGATCTTGAAATATACTAGAAAAGATCTGAGCCTGTTTCTAATTCTATTAAAAGATTAAATCTTTATTTTCTCTGCAATACCTTTCTTCTTCTGGCTTGTAAATTGTACTGCAACTTAATTCTCAATATTAACTGTATATTTATATATCTAGTCAATCATTCCTTGCTATTCTTTGACCTTGATCTTGAGCTTCTGGATCTGAGCTAGTAAAGCTTGTACTGTAACTGCTATAGATATATCTTTCTATTAATTAGTTCTTTTTAAGCTAGAGTGATACTTACCTGAATCAACAAAGTATTCTTTATTTTATATAGTTGAAAGACAAAGAGAGTTATTATAATCTTATATAGTTGAAAGATTCTGAAGAGGTTTATAGTTTTATATTCTTTAAACTGATACTTTAAAAGATAGGTGTTCAATATATTACAAAGTATCTTGTCTGATTAAACAGGGTAGAACTTCAACTAAATTTCAAGAGTCTGTAATACTCTTAGAGGATACACTCTAGTATATACTAAGCTTGTTTATTATTCTAAGCCAGTATTGTGGGCCTTAGCTTACTGTAGTGATAGAGGGTGATCTACTTCTCTAAAGAGACAAAGTAATCCAGCTAGAGGACAGCCTTACACTGTATATCAGAGAAGGCCTAATAGAATACAAAGGTAGA
This sequence comes from Polytolypa hystricis UAMH7299, assembly GCA_002573605.1. Taxonomy (NCBI): domain Eukaryota; kingdom Fungi; phylum Ascomycota; class Eurotiomycetes; order Onygenales; genus Polytolypa; species Polytolypa hystricis. The sequence continues at coordinate 25,778 of PDNA01000261.1, read as the reverse complement.
GTATATATAATATCAAAGTAGAATTGCAGTGCTGTTGTAGCTAGTGATCTAGAACTAAGAATAAGTCTAAGATTGGTATTATTATTGAATATAAAGTAGAAGACTTCTGTTTCTAAGGGTGGGAGAAACACATCCTTTATATATATAATAATTTCCTTGATAGATCTGGTAGACCTGGTAGACAAATCTACCAGTACTACTGAATCTACTATCTGTAGACCTGGTAGATCTAGTAGACAAGTCTATCTATACTACTGGTTCTACTACTTTGGATCACATGACCTTCCAGTTATATAACTTCCAAGTTTCACTGGTTTCTCTGTCCTGCTGTGCCTCTACTCCTCTGGGTTATTGTTAACCAATAGTCTCTGTTAGTCTGTAACAGTAGAGTATTCTTGTTAAATATTTTCTTCAGTTAATACAAGCCTAGCTTGTCTGTTATTTAGCTATTATTACTAACTCTAATTATCTAGTTATCTGGCAGTCCTTCCATCTTATACTAACAGAATTGATATATCTTTTCTTTGAAAATAATTATTATATAAAGAGCTTAATCTATGATATTGATTCTTACAATAACAGTTATCTATTCTCAATTTCCAGGTTGAACTAGCTTTAAATAGTTGACTTTTTTAGATCTAGTTATTATCTTAACAGTGCTAATAATTTCTATCTAAAATCCAGTCTTATCAAAGTTATAGATATTATCTTTCAGAATTCTATATTTTGTAATAGTGTTTTATACAAGCTTGAACTATTTATAAATAATCTCAGAATTTTTATATAGAGCTTACTGATAATTGTATTTATATAAGAATTTAGATTTTAACTTAGAATAACAGTTAATAAATTATTTAATCTAGTTAATATTAATAGTAGATAGAGTAATAGTGTTATTTTAATCAGTAAAAAGAAGATTAGCTCTTTCTTATACAGCACTTACTCAGGGAGACTGGCTATATTTATTTATAAAGATTATCCACTGTACAAGGACTGACTTCTCAGTAGAAGTCAGTTTTTAGTTTTTTATTTAAGAATTATTTTTATTGTACAGCTATATAGTCAGTTAGCTAGACTGATATAGAAGATTTTGTATATATATACAGCAGCTTAAATACCTGAAATTTTATCTTTATTTAATATCTGAATAGCCAATTAAACTCTTTCTTCTTGATAGAAGGCTTGACTGTCTTTTATTATTGATATTTTAAAGATTTAATTGATGAATGTGTTGTGTAGTGAAGTAGTGTACAAGTAGGTGGTTTGTACAAGTAGGTGGTGGATTATGTTAGGTTAATAAAGCCAGACTTAAGCACAGAGTATTTTGTGAGGTGCAATTTCAGATGAGATCACAGCTCTTCACACTCTTCTCAGCCTGTGCTGTGTGCCCTGAAGGAGCTCCAGATCAAACAAGCACTGCATAGCATAGCATGATGGAAATATATTTGTAGGGATTATCCTCATTATTTGAGAAGCTCCGCTTTTACTATTACCCTTTGTTTTACCATCGTCTTTTTTAGGTGCTTCTACCACCGAGCACAACTTGATGGTCAAGACTTTCTAGAGGGCACGCCAGGGCTCTGAGAATCTCACAGTAGAGCCAGAGAACGGGTCTATGAAGCATCAATGGAACCGAATACAGGGAATAGCAGGACGGCTGCTGGAAGCTTACCAGCTAGCGAATGTTGAACTAAATGTTATTTTCGCCTATCATCAGTACTTTTTTAACCCTTATTCGTTTTTCAATCGAATACCTCCAAACCTACTCTTTCTACTCGCTTCATTTTATTTATTATTTTTTGGCATGTTGCGGTATTTTATGGCTTCGAGGGTTGTGAGCACCAAGCCTATCTGCTAACATAATAAAAAAAATGTTCAATTGGGCTTATCATTATAGTGATGTAATTGCGCAGGATCTTGCAGCAAATAAACCTTGAGCAACCCTGGGGGGCCTAGGCCCAAAGAAGTGATTCTTAATAGATCTAGGAAATGATCATAGAGTATTTACCTTAGATTCTTCCATTGGGCAGTCGGAACTCTGTGAAGCGGTTTGGTCACCCTTGAATCGGTGTATGAAATAGAGAAGGATAATTCAAATGACTTTTGAATTCACAAAAAGGAGTCCATTATGTGTTTCTGTAGCTGCAAGTGTTAGTTGAAGAAGCAAGTATATAATCCCTCAACTCCAGTTGCACTATAGGGCTGCCGAAATACCCCATCCCGCATATCCACCTCAAACAAATGTGACCACAGAAGCTAGTTTAACATTGTTCATGCCCCTCTGTGGAGGTAAGAAATATAATCATATAATTGAAACCACGCCCCATCGGAAAATATGCAGAGTGTTTGGAGACTCTTTGGTCCATCTGGTCTATCTGGTCCACGGCGCGTTGTATTGTTAGCATCGGGGTGGAGCATTATCCCGAGGTCCAAGTTTGCGACCAGGCCCGCAAAGGTGAATGCACCCTGCATATGAATTGAACCCTGGCTCCATTGGATATTCGAATACATCCCTACATTGAAACTTCTTTTCATCGCGACACTGACAATCTGCTATTCTGAGTGTGTTATTGTTGAACTGTGAGAAAGTCCCTGCTAAATATTCCTTACCCAGGTCCAGCGCAATATGACAACATACGGCGCCATTGAAGCGAAAATAGATGCATTGAGAGAGTACTCCGCGTGTGATGTAAGTTTCCATACGGTTCCCCCGCGAGAGCATATGTCTCTGGTGATAGCAGTCGAACGATATGTTACACAGCGCTCATGGATTCAAATTGCAGGTATCCGATGCCCTACTTAAGCTCCAGAAAGTTGCACCAGGAGAAACTCGCCGGGCAGGCTTCTTAGCGGACCTGGGTAAGCTTCTTCCCACACAGACATCCCGTATTGATGTATACAGTGAGAATGTGTCTCTACACAAGGGAGGGGAAAAAGTATATGATGTTCATTCTAACAACACCTCACTACAAAGTCCCCTTCGCCCCCACCCCCATTAACCTAGACTCCCAACCCAAAATCATCGCACCAGTGTCAACCTTCAAATTCATCTCCAAGAACGACCCCTTACCCGAAATCGCTTCGCAGCAAGAACATGGAGTACCCGCGGGTAGCCATTGGGTTGACTGCGCTCAACCGGGCACGATTGTTCTGCTAGATCAGCCTAGAGACCAGTATTGTGCTGTGCTAGGTGGTATTATGGCGAGTAGGATGAAGGTGTTGGGCGTGAAGGGTGTTGTTGTGAATGGGAGAGTGAGGGATTTGGCGGAGTTGAAGTGGACAGAGTTACAGGTATGCTTCTTCCCCCCCCCCAAACATATGCTTAGGGGAATGGAATTTTTGCGATAGCGGAACTGATTATTGTGTGGTAGATCTGGGCCCGGGCGACTTCTACGGTCGGAACGGGTGCAGAAGCTAAGCCCGGGGCTAGAAATGTGCCTATTGATGTTGGAGGAGTGGTTGTTTCCCCTGTAAGTGGGTTTCTTATATTCCTCTTTCTCCCTCTTTCTCCTACACTATGACCACATATGCATTTTTCTACTAGGGTTTCCGTCATATCTCTGATGTTGCTGACTAGGGCGATATTGTATTCTGTGACCCGCTGGAAGGAGCGGTCGTTATTCCGAAGGCCTTGCTCGATGACGTATTGACACTGATGCCCAAGCTGGTTGCTGCTGATGACAAGGTGAAGGAAGACGTGCTGAACGGCTCTACTGTTTTTGATGCGTTTAAGAAGCATCGGGCTTGATTCTAGATAAAGTCTGTATCCTTTGGGAGGGATAGATCCTATACGAGCTGGTATACAGGACCAAATAACGATAGGCAAGGCAATCCTGGAGGATGAATGTATGATGATATCGCTGAAATTCAATAGTATATATGTACAAGGATGAAAAGAAAAACGCCTAGAGAAAGAAAAAAAAAGGATACAAGCTATGAAGAGTGTGTCCGAGTATATATATGGACACACAAAGTTCAAAAAGCTAAGAAAGTGAAATAAAACGTCATGCTCGTTAGTAGGTAGGTTTACTCCGCAACCCAAACGGAGGCCATGCCCATGCCAGTGCCGACACACATGCTGGTGACACCAATCTTCTTATTTGTCCGCTTCAGCTCAGTCAGGAGTGTGCTGATCTGTCGCGATCCTGTGCAGCCAAGAGGGTGGCCAAAGGCAATAGCGCCACCCTTGGGATTGATCTTGTTGAAGTCAAGACCAAGCTCCTTGGCGCACCACAGGCACTGAGATGCGAAAGCCTCGTTGATCTCGTAAATGTCAACATCGTCCTTGGTGATACCAGCCTTCTCCAGGGCGACCGGAATGGCCTTCCAGGGTCCCTGACCCATGAGAAGTGGCTTAACACCAACGACGCTAGCGGTGACGTATTTGCCAATAATCTGCTGGCCGAGGCGTTCGGCGGTAGAACGCTTCATCAAGAGCACAGCTGCAGCGCCGTCGGAAATCTGGGACGAGTTGCCGGCGTGGATACCGCCGTCCTTGGCGAAAGCAGGACGGATCTTGGATAGGGACTCGGGAGTAATACCGGGCCGGACACCATCATCGCGGTTAACTGTGATTGTGGATTCTTTATCGGTCTTGGGGTCGGTGTACTTGACAGTCAACGGAAGGATTTCCTCATCGAAAAGGCCTGCTTCCTGAGCCTTGATGGCTTTTTGATATGACGAGGCAGCGAAAGCATCCTGGTCGGTACGAGAAATATTAAGGTCCTTGGCCATTTTCTCTGAGAGGATTCCCATTGGAACTTTGCAGTTAGCTGCCTCTTGGTGGCCCTCTAGGAGCTCGGAGAATTCAGTAACAGCGCCAGGCCTGAATGAGAGAAAAATTAGCGACTGATCAGCCAGCCAGCGAGCTAGGGGGGTTAAAGGGGTGAACTTACCCATACTGAGTGGACATGCTCTCAACACCAGCACCAATACCAACATCGATAACACCCGCCTTCAGAGCATTAGCGATATCGACAATGGCTTGAAGACCGCTGGAGCACTGTCTGTTCAAACTCTTCACTGCGGTTGCTTCGGGGAATCCAGCCACCAAAGCAGCGGCACGGAACTCCGTAGCACCACCACCAGGAGCCAAAACGGAGCCAACTGCAATGTCTTCCACCAAGGCAGGGTCAATCTTCGATTTCTCAATTAGGCCCTTGAAAACGCCGGCAAGAAGGTCAGCGCCAGCGGTGTCCTTGAAGCCGCCTTTGCCACCCTTTGTGATAGCGGTTCGGAGGGCGCAGGTCACGACAATGTCATCTGGGTGTTTCGCAGTGAGGGCAGCCACTCCTCCCTTCATGGAAGAAAGGTGCGAGGTGACCTGAGAGAGGCGTTGCTTTGCTGTAGTGTTTGTATCACATGTTAGCGTGAGCGTCCAGACTGTTGTGACGTAGGTGCCTTTTGGTTCTTACCTTGAGACATGATGATAGTGATACTAGGAGGCTGGTGAATATAGAACAGAGACAAGTAACAGGGTAAGAAATCCGGAGAAGAGCGGGAGATTAGGGGAAACTACAAATCGGAAGAACAGGAGCCAGAAACTTGATTCTTATATTAGTAGTTGACGGGGCAGTCGAGGCATTTGCCTGTGGTTTTGCTGACTGCCCGCCTGTAGCTGAGCAAAAATGCCGAGGTTCATCGGATAATTATTGTTCCAGAGATTAATCATCCAAGCTATGCTAGATTAGGAAAGCGTCCGCGGCACGTGATTGTTCAAGCCAGCTTCCGCCTTCATGTGAAGATTCCACTCTTCTCTCTTCATATGCATCCGCTCCGCTTGATCATCGTTTCTCCAGAAACTGCCTAGGCATAATGTAGTGCCGGTTTAATGATGGCTAGTTAAATCGAGCTTAGCTTTTGCTCCTAAGAAATTTGATGTTTGGCAAACTCAAAGATTACTAAGCAAAATACCAAGTAGACTGGTAATGAGTTTTCGGGTCAAACCGCCCAGTTTGAAAGATATAGCAATGGATTATTAAATATCTCCAGTCCTCCGTATCCCCCACTTCTCCATGTATGTGTTCGCCACGCAGATTGTAGTTAACTTGCACGCAGCTGTGTCCCGATGCCATCGGGAAAGTTCTATATATCACGTGACCAAATACGTGGGGGAATTTGACTGCGGAAATCCACAAGGCGGAAAGCTGCGAGACATTGAATTCAAGAAACGCCGCGGACTCATTGACGCAAGATTTGGCTGCAGAGTAGCGCTTTAATACCCTTGGCTACTAAGAATTCATAATTAAAGATGTCCATGGCCCGCCCACCAGCGTGGGTAGCACAATTGTGCAGACCCTACCCACGTTTGCGACAGACAGGCCTTGAAGCACCAAGATGGAGCTTCCAGATCAGCACGGTATGTCCTTTAGAAGATAGACCTGTCCTATATATCATGCTAACTGGAATTTGGATTTAGGATCGCGTTGTGCCTTTCACACTCCGCTCGATGAGCCGCCCAATATGCACCCAACGAAATAACTCCCCTCTCCCCTCTCCGCTGTCCACCCTCTCGACAAATCCCCGGTTCGGACCATTCACCTCACCATGCGCATCTATACGCAATCGATCTGCTATAAAATCCCACCTATATTCCAACCCGTCACGCCATTCCTCCACTTCCCAATTCACACCTGAGACGCCCGAGGAAGAAGCATCCGTCAATCCATTCAAGGCAAAACGAATATGGCCGCCGGACATGTCGAAGCTTTCTGAAAAGCAGCAATTCCGACTTGAGAGAAAGTATAGACGACGCGCAAAACTAAAGTGGGCAAGGCCGGTTTGGTCAAAGTGGACGAAGTTGGTTCAATGGACTTTAATTGGCAGTATGTTTTCTTTTTGGCTTCCTGAGGGATAAGGGGAGCGTTTCCGGTTGCTAACTTGGTGGCTGTTTAGTTGTCCTTATATACACCGTGTTGATTATGGATTTGGGACAGGGGAAGAATCCCTTCGATTTTGTATGTGCTTGCTTTGCCCTTTCTCCTAGAAAGATTATCACTGCTTCAATTCCCCCACTTTGAGAGAGTAAAACATGTACTGATTATCTGGTTTGCTATTTGTTAGATTCGAGTACCTATTCGGAGTTTTTTCTCACGGGCATTTTCAACACAACCTCGACCTACGTTTCAGGGAAAACCAACTGAGCAACCTGGTGGAAAACCGGAGGAAGCTCGTTCGTGATGAGATCGGAAGCATATCCAACACCCGGACTTTTACCGACGTTGATTGAGGAAAATCCGATTGTCCCCTCTTCTCGATGTGTATAGGAAGGAAAATGCCCGCTCATAGACCGGCATACTTGTACTTTTTGAATTCTGATGTTACACTTTTGAGCATGTATACTAGACCCGTTTTTTGACTTATTCTTCTGAATTCTGCATATCCTACCAGGACACTTTGCTGGCCGGATGCCGTGCTGCTTTGACTCAAGATGACCGAAGGGAGACATTCATTATGTGTCCCCCCAGTACAGTTTGCCTAGTGTATATACATATAAGCCAGCAAAAGGGGGCGCAAACCCCTAATGTAGAAGTAGCCGGCGATTTAGTGCCTTGAGGTATGAAGGTCAATTGTGCCGGTATTATTCCTGCAGGAATCGGAACATGTTGGCTCAGCCTTCAGCTATGCCGGTGTGCAAGGGTATCTCTGGAGTAGAAGAGTCACTATATCTGGAACAAGTTGAGAGTAGACCGGAGTAACGGGGTCTCCTAACCTGTCATCCAGTAGTATGAGGAATTAGAACGAACAAGCGCAAAAAGAACAAGAAACAATACAATCATTCCTATAATCTGCTCCTTGCCAACTTATATTCTCCAATAATATCGTTGCATATCTATCTATCCGTGTAGAGTTTCAAAAAAGAAAGGTCAACTATGACTAGGTTGGTCGCGAAAAGAAGCCACCAAAAAAAGAATACGTATAATCATATACGCCCTGGGTGGGGCTCGAACCCACGACATTTCGCTTATATTAGCGGATACATGCCTTTATTAGAGGCACTTCTTAGGTGTTAATAAAAGGCGAACGCTCTAGCCAACTGAGCTACCAAGGCTTCATTGGTAATATCCACAGGGGTAGAGGGTTTGAAGACCACCAACGACGGGATACATTCCCGCTGGCTCCCCTTTGACAGATACAATTCGAAAAAAAAAAAATTATGCTATCTTGACGTGATGAATTTGGGTAATCTGTCCTTCGATTTATTTGATTTACTTGCCGGAAAGAAGCGGGGATATGTGTAGGTGTGGTGCATGTTTTCAAGATTTGGATCAGGCGCGCTGTTCATGTCATGGGCATAACATATACCGCCCGTAAATTTCTATCAACCCCTTTTAACTGGATATCATGGTAGCACGATAAGGACACACTACAACAGAGGGCAAGTAAGGATCTTGCTGACATAATTTGACCAGTTTTCTTGCTACCTGATTCCGTTTCTAGGCAAATACTCTTTGCCTCGGAGGAGAACAATATGACCCTGTAAACAATGGAGGCAGTGCCGTCTATTTATTTACTTTGTTTTGCGAAAGATATAATAAGCTGCTCGAGTAATAACTGTCACCAACATACTTGGTCATGGAAATGATAGCAGATCCAAGTCGGAGAAAAAGGTCAAATAGAGCATCTCATTGACTGCCACTCAAGCCATATACAATCTTGGTTCCAAGTAGAGAAAAAGAAGACCAATATCAAAATATGTCAAGAGAAAAAAGAGGAAGAAAAAGAAAGAAAGCAAGGGTGTTGCCATTCATGCCATTCATTATATTTGTAGAGAGTTTATCTCTTCATTACTTCATTCCAGCACACTCTTGAGGAGGTGCAAGCAAGGACTTCATCAACATGCAAGGTGTCGTGGATCTGGGTTGCGGGGTTGAGGGGAAGAAATCAAAAGGAAACCGGAAACTAACCACCCAGTGACTCCAAAAACTCCACAGAAAATGAAAATGAGATAAAATAACAAAAGAAAAGACAAAAGAAAAAAGGCATGCAAAAAGGGTGACAGAAGCCCTCTGCAATGCCAATCAGTGTAAAGAGTCGATCGATATCACAGCCAGTCAGTAAAATCCTCGTTTTGAGGCTTGGTTTCCACATCACTCGTAATACCCACGTTCAGATCAAGCTTCGGGGCTTCTTCGCTAACCACACCACCCTTCTTGGGACTTTTGATGGGGCTCTTAGGCATACAAGTTCCCGCATCGCGTGGTGGACCTTCGCGGACAAAGAGGTAGTCCCATCCGTCTTCAATAGCGGCGGAGACCCACAACCTCAGCCCGTCATGCACAGCAGGATAGAATTTTTCCTTACATGTGCGAAGACTGCCTCCCATGACTTTCTCAAAGCCTGATGCTCGGAGGTCAGCCCGCAAAGAATTTCGCTCTTCTGTAGTGGGAAGTGCGGCCAGAAGCCCGTTGATGAGGTCGAGATGGTTTGCGAAGTAGTTCGTAGCATCCCACTCGACACCACCGACGTAAGGGGCAGCAGGAACCGGAGGGCGAGGGGGCGGAAAGTATTGCGTGGCAAATGGCTGAGGAGCAGCGGTAGTATCGACATCAGGTTGGGAGATTGGGACGACATTAAGATGGTGCAGGAATATCCAAAAAACCTCTTTTGTCACATTGCTAACTTCCTTGCACCACACACAATAAGGGCGTGGCTGGTAGATGCTAGCGATAAATGTCAAGGGCTGAGCCTCTTCCGGAGGCGCCGGATCACGCATATATGATAGAATTTCTTTCGCTCGCGATGGAAGCTCATCTCGAGGAGACGATTCTAGGTGAGTGAAGAGTAGGTTGAGAATAATCCCACGGGTTGTGAACTCGCTAGGTCCTTTCTTATCTTTGTCGAATAACATACCCAAAAGCCTGGGGAATAGCGTTGGTGCGATAGACGCGAGACCGCGGATGGCGAGTGATGTAGTGCATAACGCCTTGACGCAGAGCAAAGTTTCATGGAGTAAGGTATCTTCGTGTTCCTCTCTGCGCCATTGTTAGCAGTAGGTTAAACAAAATTTCATAAAAGTGTGGCCAAACTGACCTCCATTCAACTTGCATAATTCGGTATACAAGATCGACCACCTCATCCATACCTCCCTGGGAGATGAAGGTATCTACCCAAGCAACAGTCTCATTTCTCAAAAGTATTCGAAGCTTGTGTAGTTTTCCAACCTCTATGATCTCGGGCTTTCGAACCTCCTTCAAATAATGGACAAAGTCGGCAGGATCGGCAGCGCTGTCTGGCTGGATAGGTGACGTTACTCCAGTTAAACCAGGTGATGGTAATCCTCGAGATGACGATGGCCGTGAGAGATCTATGGAGATGGGCCGCTTATGGGAATGTGCGCCGCTGGACTTCTCTCTCTTAGAGGACGATTCCTTCCCTATCGTGAAAGCACGGCCGCGACCCCGAGACTTCGAGCCTTTCTTCTCTGTTGGATAGTCATGCTCCTCAGGGGCAGGAGTGGCAGGTAGCTCCTTCTGGATCCGCTTGGAAGAACCGAACTTGGCTATCTGTGCCTGACTGGAAGCGGATGACGATGAAGAGCCGTGCTCAACGCGGTGTTTTTTGATAAAGTCTGCTTTAATTGTAGCATCCAGGGATCGCATCTTGTCTCTCATATTATGGGGGATGTTCCTCGAGTCCTGTTCACAACAGATTAGCAGCTTCCCCTAAGGGTGATCTTGTCTAAAACTCACGAGAAGCTCCTCAAAAGCGCTGTCAATGTCGCCGATATCTCCCTCGGTAGCAGGCTGAGTGGCCTTTTCCTTTGCGTTAAAAGCATTGATGACCGCCATCACACGTGAGCCTCGCTTTCCACCCGCTTCGCTGCTCTTTTCGACCTCGGTGGAGGGATGGCGGGGTTTGCTTATAGGCCCATCATGGCTTCCTCTTGACGATTGTCGGCTGTGGCCTCCCGATGCTAAGATACTTTTGCTCGAAAATGATCCCGAGGAAATGTAATCAGACATAGGTCTCGGTCTGACTTCCTTCCGTTTGGTCAGCACCGGTTGGTGAAAATCGAAGAAATTTCTCTGCTTTGAGGGCGAGTATCCCTTGGGAGTATAGAGTGACATTTCCTCGTCCAAGGATCTCTCGTTGCGAGGACCGTAACGTCTGCTGTATTGATCCTCTTGCTCCTCTGTAGGATATTGAGACCAGATTGGAAACGCTTCGTTCTCTGCTGTGTGCTGTGGGGCTGTGTTTTCCTTGTCTTTCTCCTTTCTCCCTGCCTCTCCCTTTCGATCACGTTGAGGGCGTCTGAAAATTCCGGATAAGCTGGTCGAAGATTTTGATTTCTTCGGCTTATAGCTGGCTGTGCCATCGTCAACGTTGTTCCGGTCTTTACTCGAGGAGCCCTTCTTGTCCTTATCCATCAAGAGGGACTTCAGCGAAACCGAGCTTTTGGTTTTCTTATGCAACCCACCCGCGGGGCCCTTGTATCCCGCTTTCCACTGGACAGAGGAAGCATTTGGAAGGTCTCGTTCCGCTAGGGGTCGGTGTGAGTGGGAATGAGGGTGGTCGGGAGGTAGCATAGAAGCGGCCATTGATTTCGGGCGTTGCGAAATGGCGATGTCGTTTACGGAGGTGCTTTTCTTATGCTTCCGTGAAGGCATAAACGATCTGAAAACAGAGGGTTTCGACGCATTCATGTTCTCGTTCCCAAACACGTGCGTACTCGATCCGAATGAAGCCATGGTAGCTTCTTGTAGATGTATGTATCCTTGAAGCTAGAGGTGGGTTTGGAACAAGTGGGTTCGTCCACCCAGGTTTGCAAGCAGTTTCCAGTATCCCAATGGCAGATGAAGTAAAGAATAAACAATTGATATGCACTATGAAATGCAGACAGAAGAACAGAAAGATGCCCTCCTACTTCATACAACAGAGTGTTGACGCGAGGGAAGTGGAAGAGAGATAAAGGTCATGGCGCGCCCCAAACAACACACAAGCCAGGTGAACAACAAAAGGGCTTTCGGAACGCCAAACTGGCTTGCTCCACTTAAAACTGTCACCAATCAGTCTTCTAAAAAATCAGGAGACTGATGGAATAAGGCATCCATTTGGACAAAAGAGAGAAAAATGTTTCGTTGTTCAAGCGCCTTGGTCGATGCATCAGGGTCCGGGGGGCTAGCTTGTTGCTGGGGGCAACGCTGAGTCGAGTGTAAACAGTCTGCTGATATAATCTGTCGGTGTGATGTAATCGTACGTCGGATTAACCTTGAAACGGCTGGGAGAATGAAAGTCCGGCCATCTGGCCAATGATGACATTAGGGCGAAGTATTTCTATTTGTCTATTGGCCAGCATGGTGTTTATTTGCATCGTCGCCGTTTCAGGACTGTGTGGTGACGCTTGCGGTCACCAGGTGGTTGAGACATTTTGCGGGGTCCGAATTGTGACTACATAGCACTTTCTACCCGGAAACTTCCTAGACGGCAAGCAATCAAACTAACGGCTTCGAGATATGGGAGGAAGTAGAGAAGTCTCTATTACAAGACTAAGTTGGATACAGAGCATGGGAGGCGAGATGTAACCGAATGAGGCTTATATCAGTAAGGGATAGTGACTCGCAACCATGCATTCTTAGCATGGACCGCAAGTGCATATATAAGCTAATTTCAAACAAGCATGGGAAATAATGCGCTTCGTAAACGACGTAAAGTAAAACCAAACCAAAACCATACCATAACGCCATCCACAGTGAGCGAGTAATAAGGAACAGAACGCTGGTTTTAAAAGTGTAAGACAATCCCTCAGTGGCGATATCCAACTCCGATCTCACTTATCCAACTCCACCGGCAACCTCCTTCACTTTATTCTGTTCTGGAGGCTCATCCACAAACTGTGGTGCCGATACCTCATCCTGCATGAACGACGGCATCGCCTCTTCGCCCATGGCACTCTCAAACATTGACTCCTCCCCGAGCGCTTCTAGCTCCGCATCGAGATCCGCCTCATCAATGTCCTCGGGCACATCGTACCCCCGACTGATGCTCTCTTGAATTTCATTTCCGACATCCATCAAATCCTGCATCTCGTCCTGCATCCTCTCGATCTGGTCTACGTCGACCTTGCCATACTGCTTCTTCAGCGTCTTGGTCGTCGTCTTCATCGCGTCGACTGTTGTCATCACGTTTTTGAGATTGTCTTGCATCATGCTCGCCTGCTCCATATTCCACGATTGTTGAGTCAGCTGATCGCGTTGAGCCTCGTACTGTTTGCGTCGTTGTAGGACCTTGAGGGCCTTTTGGCGTAGCGCGCTCTTGCCTGGCCCGTCCCGCATTTTGGCGATGCGGGACTGGTACGTTGAGAGCTCAGAGTTCAGGGCGGCGAGTTTGACATCAATGTTGGAGACGCGCGAGTCAACCTAGTGATTACCGTTTGTTATATTAGCATCATGGCAACGTTCTTGGAAAGCCAAGTTGGCGGGGCATAGGTGGAGGGGTAGGAGGGGCGCTTTGTTGAGGTAGTGATGTAGCTTACACCTGAGATGGCACTGTCAAGAGTAGGCTTCGGAGCCGTGCTCTTGGCCCCGAATAGTCGATTCATTGTGTTCCGATGATAATATCCGTGTATGCGCCTGGAAGATGGTAGTCGTGGGGAGGTAGGTTTTGTGTAGGTTGGAGCAGCAGTCTGTTTCCAGTCTGCCGCTAGAGCATAACGGCAGGACGTGGAATTAATGAGATTCCTTGTCCAACCAAAAACTCAGTTGATCTTTGTTAAAAAGTTTGCTGTGTGTTAGAAGATCCACGGGACAGTGGTGGGCAACGGCAAGTGTAGGCACAGCGTTTATTTGCAACGGGTGATGCAAGTTTGGAGACACGGGGCGGGTGCTGATGTCAGAAACCCCAGATCACATGACTGTCTGCTGCTTCGAAGGTTCGACTGTTACTCTCGAGGCGAACAAGGTGTGCATTATTATAGAATTAGTGTGGATGAAAGTAACCGCTCATGCACAGCAAGAGGTAGATAGCTAAATATATCTGCCTGCATGGTAGCTACCGTAGACTTAGCTAGGTATACTTTCTCCGTACGTCTATTTCCTGGCAGTGATACCGTCAATGCGTACATCATTTTGCAGGTAGTTTACTAAACAGTGTTTCTGTCTGCGCCTCTGACAAACCACCTGTGGACACCGGAACCCAAGGCCAGAGCCTCACCACAGTCACCACACCCACCAACGACGCCAGCACATCTCACCATCTGCTATTACTGGAAGATCTCCATCAACGTCCTCCATCCAGGCGGATTGTGCTCTCGGCCCTCTTCAAGGTTAATAATTATTATTTCTTTTCGTTTTTGCCGTCTTACGTGTATTCCTTGTCGTTCCCTCATCTTTACTCGTAAGTTCATTGTGAATCGCTGCTAGCCCGAGTTCGCATCACACGCACGTTCCACCTCCATCCCCTAACTTCGGCCCTTCGACGAGAATGCCACTCTGATCTATGGATTTTGGATTACTGACGCAGTGTTTAGCTTCTAATACATACTTATACACGGCGCAAGGTCGCTTGATCCGCATCTGCGTGTGATATTCCTCTTCCGCTCATGACCCCCGCTCTTCGCGACCCTACCGCTCTGTTCTAACGCAATCGTATATACCACTTTTCTTTCGCAGCCTCTCACGGAATCTCGCACGTGCTCCGATTTAAAGAAACTGGGTTGCGACAACGTTCACAAAGCCGACAGCGCTGAGGCCGTTCGACAGCCGCAGACAGAAAACTTCTCTTCCCTTCGCCCATACCCCTCGTCGATGAATAACGGTTCTTGTCCTTCTTCTCGGCAATACCCATCATGTTCTGGCGTTTTGGCGGATATGCAAATATCTCAACAATAGATACCCTCTTGGAGAGGCCCGATGTCTCCCTCGAAGAAGTGCTTGATGAGTCGGAGCTCATGCAGGAGCTCAAACAGCATAATACGAAACTCATAGAATACCTGCGCGAGGATCATATTTTGAAACGACTGCTCGAATACGTAATTTCGCCAAGTCTTATTGTTGATGATAGTGATGATGACGACGAGGGCGATGATGAATCTTCAAAACTAGCCAGCAAAAGCGCGGACAATGGGGAGGATTCGGGGCAGGATGTTTCGGAGAGTGACCAAGATAAGAAGAACCTGCGTGCTCTGGCTGTCGATCTGGGTATAGATGACCTTGAAAATGCGGAAAAATCTCGACTGAACTACGCCTACATCGCGAGTGAAATTCTCTCATCGAACTCATGGTCAATTACAGAGTCCATGATGTTGAACGAAGGTTACTTACGGGACTTTTGGCGCTTCATTTGGAGGAAATCCCCGCTGGATCCACTTCAATCTGGTTACTTTACGAAGGTGAATGAAGTCCTTCTCGAAAAGAAGACCGAGGAAATGTTAGCATTCTTCAAGTCTCTGGACGGAGTTATTCCCAGGCTGCTTCAACACGTGGATAATCCTATGATACTGGATCTTATTCTGAAAATAATGAGTATGGAGAGAGCAGAGGGTGGACAGGGCATCATTGAGGTATGGATCGCGCCAATGTCCTTATACTGCTGCTCGATCACTGACTTTCTTCGATTAGTGGCTCCAATCCCAACACTTAATACCCATCCTCTTGTCGTATTTGTCAACGGAATACCCTGCGTCCACTCAAACCTCGGCGGGCGATTTCTTTAAAGCGATCATAACCATCTCCGCCAACGCTGCCCAGAATGATCCCTCGTGTATTGGGCCTAACAGCCTTACGAGACAATTGGTTTCAGAGCCTTGCGTGAAAACATTGATTTCTGCGATGCTTAAAGGAGGCAACCCGCTGACAGTTGGAGTTGGGATTGTCATCGAGGTGATCCGCAAGAATAACTCCGACTATGACCCTGAATTGCCTGGTGGTCCAGGCTCACTTCCCACCCTTAACGACCCCATATACCTGGGCACCCTTCTACGATTATTTGCTTCCCATGTGCCTGATTTTATGGAATTGGTCCTCAACTCGAAGCATGTTGTCAATGAAGGTGGTCAATATAAAGTCTCTGAAAGACGCGGGATTAATAGTGCTTGGGGCGCTAAGGTTGAACCGCTTGGATTTGACAGATTTAAAACCTGCGAACTCATGGCCGAACTCCTCCATTGTAGTAACATAGGGTTATTAAACGAACCTGGGAGTGAAGAATATGTTCGCCACAGAGATGCTGAGCGAGAGCGAATGCAGGCTCATGGTGCATTTGCCCACGGAGATGGAAATCATGGTTTCAGCTATGCTGACAATACGAACCATTTGGAAAACGGCAATTCACCCTCTGAACTCGGATCTGGCTCACCTGAGGATATTAGAAAGCCTGAAGCTTCACATGCGGGCGATGAAGATGGCTTTGAGCATGTAGTGTCTTCTGGCGTTCTAGTGGACGATGGCAAAGATGGTTTCTCTGAGAAGGTTGAGGGTGAAGATGAAACCAAGTCGAAGCTCGAGCATTTCCCAGCGATACCTCCAAAGGCACCAAAGCTTGGTATGAGCGATGACTTTGTTGACGAACCTCTAACACCCCCGAAGCAGGAAGCATCCCCACGCGCAGATCTCACACAGAATGCGAGTGGATCACCTGCCCAGGCTCAGGTTGAAGACCCAACTTCACCTACTGCGGCATTGCTTAGTGAACAAGTTGGGAGCTTTAGGATTGAACCCGAGGCACTCAGTCCTTCAACATCATCCGATCCAACAGGAGCTACAGCAGTTCCATCTGATTCAGCTGCAGCCGAAAAATACCCGCACATCCCCCAGTCTCTTCCCGAATCATCGTCGAATGAACAGCAAACCACGTCTGAGCCGGCACAACAGCTAGGGACAAACCCCTCACAGTCAGAAAATCACTCTGAAGGGACAGATGCTTCCCTTGCAGAGGAAACGACCACGTCTTTCATTGATCCATCGACTCTAACAAGTGGGCCGGAGGGTGTTTTTGGTTCCTCCCAAGTTCAACTAGAAGCCAACGGACAACCTGTGGTTGGCGACTATCTTAAGATTATGTTTGTTGAACACAAAGTCGTCCCTACAATACTGGTAAGTAGTACTCTGTATTTGACCTGGACCATTGCTTATTCCTATGACAGTCCTTTTTCTTCCGTTTCCCCTGGAATAACTTCCTCCACAATGTGGTATATGATGTTGTACAACAAGTTTTCAATGGCTCGATGGATCGAGGTTTCAATCGATCCCTAGCCATAGACGTTTTCGGAAGCGGTCATATCACGGAGCAAATCGTTGAAGGTCAACGACAAAGTGACGAGGCACAGAAGACGAAGAATATGAGACTTGGATATATGGGCCATCTAACGCTAATCGCCGAGGAGGTTGTCCGGTTCAGTGAACGCCATCCTCCGGAAGCACTGTCGGCGAATGTAATGGACAAGGTACTCTGCCCAGGGTGGATCGACTATGTCGAGCGGACTCTCTCAGAGACCAGAGAGCGCGATAATGCCATTTTGGGTGGGGTTCGACCGGATATGGCTATGGGCAGTCGTCAAGCAGCCCTTGGTTCAGCCAACGCTTCGCAGGGATTTTCAGGGTCGTCAGCTCTAGCGGATGCTGGTCTTAACGGAGGGGTCGCACGCTCAGGGTTTGATAGTTTGGATCTTATGAACCAGGGAAGTGCATCAGGTGGCGTCTTTGGAGCCAGCACAGGTGGTCCATCCCTGCTCAGTGGATTCGGGAGTTCCAGTGATGACGAAGACGAAGAAATGGAGGACCCAGACGACATCGAAGCGAAAAGGGGCGCAGTAATAGGCTCTGATAATGTGGGTACATTTTCTTTTGAGGACGTTGATATGACCGATCGATAATGGTTTTTTTCGCAACACTTCAATTCGCATGGCGCTCATCCCATTTCGTTGTGTCTACTTTGGAACGTGTCCGCGATGGGTAACTAGCTTTACGTTTCATCGACCGCCTCCTTCGGCATACAACCATGGGGCCTATCTTCCCAGGCGTTTTCTCTCTTTCTTCTTGCATTTTCGCGTACCGGCGCATTCACAAACTGTGTATAAAGGCATCATCAATGTTTCATGCGCTTCCTAGACACACACACACATCCTAAATCCGTGATCAGATTTTCTACTAGCTACATAGGTAGTTTGTTGATCATGCTGGTCCTTCTTTTCTTCCCATTATCCACACGAAATACAGCATCGTATTTTCTCTCATCCCATCATACATGCTGACCCGATAAGAATGCTCAAATTGGCCAGCGTTCTTCTCTCAATCTCTCATCATATACATTATACCTTTCCTATCAGCCCAGCATGTTTCATATCCCCTTTTGATTTTGTTGGTGTATAAGCTGTGATAGATCGCTTAACCGTAGTGCGATAGGATTTTCTTTGCTAACAATTTTATTATCTATAGGGCGATGCGTCTAGCTCCACAACACAGCCAATCCCCATACTTCCTCCCCCACCCGCGCCTCTCAACATTCCGCCGTCGAGAGCGCGGCGGCAGCTTGCTGCGCGTCTCGCCCAAAAGCAAAATGCTGCTGAAGCCGCAGCAGCTGCAGCAGCATCTGGAGCGTCATCAACGGCAGACAAAGACCATACCACTGCTGGTATTGAAAACACTGGCAATGGAAGTGATCATATCCCAGTAGCTTTGAACAACAACAACAACAACAACAACAACAGTCGTTTCCCCATTTCAACATCCTCAGATGATGGAGATGACATTGTTTCAGGGCCCAATGACGGATTAATATTTTCATCCCCGTTTTCAATGGACCAGGAAATCGGCTCTTCGCCGCCCTCATATTTGTCTAGGTTTCCACAATCGGCAACGTATTCTTCCGATTCTTCTGATGGAGAGGTAGATACGTCTACCGAGGAAGCAGTCCAGCGCAAGTATCGACTTCCCCTAGAAGTGGATGACGAAGGGCCAGATGAGATGGATCAAATTGTTGGTTCAGCACTGAACATCGCCTCAGCGTCCTCATCCGACGAAGATGAAGAAGCTCTTATCGACGAATCTCTCGGCTTCTCGAGCTACTTTGCCCGCTATGCCGCCTCCCCTCGCCGCGAAATATCAAGCGGCGGAGACATACTGCTTGGTTCTGAGGAACGCCACGATAGTAGTGATGGCGAAGAGGAGGGCCTGGTGGAAATTCTAGTGCCAGCAAGGAGAACAGCGTCCAACTAGAACTTTTCGAAAAACTTCACTGATTTCATTTCAGGGTCGCAATGAAATCTCTCTTTTACCTTTCTTTTTAACGTTTATACGTCGGTATCGATCTCCATGGTTCATGGGAAAAAAACGCTGGGGCGGGGGGAATCCTTTTCTCTTTTTATCTCTTCGCAACGCAAAGAAATTTTGTGTAACATACAACTTTACTACTCACGCTGCATATATGCAAAACAAAAAACCTCGCTATATACCCGAATTCCTTTTTCGTTTTGCTGCATATATGGGTTCCTCTTCCGTTTTCGAAATGCTTACAGATACTCACTCGGCCACCGTTTTTGTTTTATCGGATCTCTTAGAAACGTGAAAGAATGGGGCATGCTTCTTCTATCGGATACGTCTTTACGCTTTTTGGTAATACGTGATGCAAGAGAGGAAATGGGGAATAATGGAGTGCTGGTGCTGGGAAATATATTACGGCTTCGGGATGGTGTTTTAAGTCCTTGAGCCTGGGTTTGAGTATGGTTGGTGGACTTTGAGATGCCCTTCCTCACATTCTGGCTGAACGTTTATGGCTGATGCTGAAGATTTCCCTTTTTTTTTTCTTTCCCTTCCTCTTTCAAATATACACAGTTTTACCCTGTCTGTAGTCCTGCATGCTCTGTTTGAATTTCTCCTCCCCCCTTTGTTTCTCTTTTTGCCCTTTTTCCCTCCCTTTTGATGGCCTTTCTTCGTCGTCGGAAATAGGACATGCATCTTCTTTTCGTCATACTCTGTATTTTCCCCGCGGTTCTTTCTTTTTTTGCAATTTTCCCGCCCCTGGTTTTAATATGCCCCACCTGTACAATAGTTCCCTCGTTCTGCACGCGTTAAATGTGTTTACTTTTGTGTGGGTTAGTTTACATAGTGGCTGCTTTTTCTAAAATCGACGTTAATGATACAGGTGTGCTTCATAGACCGCTTTACAATCGTTTTTCGTAGATATTATTGGTTAAGTTAGTAGAGGAGTCATATATTATTATAATAGAGGAACTTGGACGTATATTTATGCTTATGAATGGTCCCCTTGATATACACATGAGGTTCTAGAGGTAGCAACTCGCCAATTTCCACTCTTTCTTTTGGCGGGGCTCATTTGGATTTCTCGCCATGTCCTCCACGCCCACCATCAGCTTTGTATATTTTACTGAGGGTCTTAGCAGTTACGGCTACAGCAAGTTCCAATTCTCTAGAAGTGTAAGTATTATCTCTTTTTTACCCTAGATCAATATTATTGCGATGCTGCAATTTTACCCAATCAGAGCCAATGTGATTCCCGTGCTGCTTTTAACTTGAAGTTACAATCAATGCCTATTACATCATCTCTGGCGAGCCTTTTTGGATATGTTCCTGTCCCCACCCCCTACATGAGTGGTCTATCATCATGTTATTCTGCGATAAAGCGTGTTTGAAACTATGTTTGCCCGATCCTTTTTTACATGAATATTGTTTTTTCATTCAAGGTCTTTACTAGCCAGAGATTCAGTGTCCCTCCTCCTCCAAACCTTGTCTTTAACATCATACAGATGCCCACCGTTATCGGATGCTAATATCAAACGCGTGAAGAAAGTGAATCCACAACATGGATCCTCAACCAGTCTCATACGGCGGCCCAATCTCCAAAAACCTCCAATCCCTCATTGAATGGGGGACCAACCTCGGTGGCGGACTGCACAAGGGGGTGGAACTCTTCAACGATGCCTCCAAGGGCCAGTACCTCCGCGTAAAGCCAGATTGGACAGGGACGACCACCACTATCCCATCAGGCACATGTGTTGCCAAATGTCCCATAAAGGCAACCATGTCCACGTTGAACCTCATCCAGGGCGTCGAGGGCCTGCCTGAACATGATTTCTCTTGTCCGGCAGACTTTTTGGCGCTGGTGGAGCCGGAGGGCGCGTTGGCGTTTTTCCTCATGCATGAGCGTATTAGGGGGGAGGAGTCGTTTTGGGCACCGTATATTAGATCGCTACCGGAGATGGAGCAGTTGACTACGACGCAGTATTATGAGGGCGAGGATTTGGAGTGGCTTCGTGGAACTAATTTGTTCAATGCTAGGGAAATGAGGCTTGAGTTGTGGCAGCTGAAGTATGATCAGGGGGTGAGAGCGCTTAAGGGACTGGGAGTTCCTGCGGCGGATTCTTATAGTTGGTAAGATTTGCCCATTAGGTGTATTTTTTTTTTTAAAGCATATTTTTTTTTTCATGCGTGGAAATGTAAAAGGTGCTAAGGGGGTGTCTTGTTGGTGCTAGGGATTTATTCCTCTGGGCAGCTACGATATGTACATCGCGTGCATTCTCGTCGAAGGTCCTGACGGGTTTCGAAGGGCAGTCAGCATTGGAGGGACGAGAGAGCCCTGTCCTGCTGCCGCTTGTGGACCTATCGAACCATCAGCCTCTAGCAAAGGTTGAATGGCAGGCTGCGAAAGATGCTGTTAACCTTGTGGTTTTGGAGGATTCGTCGCCGGGACAAGAAATTCATAACAATTACGGTCCGAGGAGTAATGACCAGCGTACGTATCAGCTCGTTTCTCTGACTGTGAGGTATTCTTCATTTTTTGCTAAGATAAACTAAAATTAGTGATGGTGAGCTACGGATTCTGTATACCCGGCAATGTCTGCGACTATCGAACCGTGGCTTTGAATGCGCCGCCAGATACCCCCTTGTATGAGGCTAAAAGGGTGCAGGAGGCAGAATATCCGTCACCTGAGAATGAGCCTAGGGAGTTTGGTTACTACGTGTTCAACATCTTCAATCCATTTGTGGCAGATGAGAGCACGACGGAGCGATCTGTATTCTCTCGTGATTTATTCGATGCAACATCTATCATGGCGGCAAATGATCGAGAACTCCAATCGCTGCAGGTGGAAAAGGAAAGAATATACATTCCTTCCGAGGAATACGGCAATTCTCGTTGTGTTCTAGCTGCCCTCGGCCAGATTGCTGTGGAGCTTATATCTCATCTGGCGAGGAATAGGGTTGGGGGTTTTCTTGATAAAGAACCACAGAGTCAGAAACAACGCCATGCGAAATTTTATAGAGAGGGCCAACGAATGATTTCTGAACATGCGCTGACCGTCACGGGGTGGATGCTTTCTCGAGCTAAGGAAATCAACCTGGAAACGACTCCAGCTACATCAATCAGAAGGCTAGATGACTATCTCTCTCGTCTGCCTCCAGAAAGGTCTGACGAAACGACTATCAAGAGACTGAAGTCCCTCATTGAAGATAGAGAGTCTATCGTGAAATATGATGGCGAGCTTTTTAAGGACGATAAAATCCTCAGCGTTTTGCCCCCTAGGATACGCCAATCCTGCCACAGCTTCCTCAACGATGTGATGTACGAGGCAAAGAATATATTTGGTAACTCTGGCATGCCCATGGAGGCCACGTTCCTCAGGTATGCTATATTCCTGTGCATTTGTGCTGCCGCATACAGACACCTGCATGCTGGGCAGCAACAACTGGAAGGACCGCAAACTGGCCATACCGACAGCCTACCCCCTCGTGTGAAAAGATGGATCGAGATTTTGCTTGAAAATAACCCGGCGCCTCCGACCGATGAGGGATGGGTTTTCCCCGACGATGACGACGAGATGCTTCTCGTGAACTTTGACGCTCTGGTAGAGAATATTCGTTCCAGTGATCGTAAAGTATTTGACGACATGAAGCAATTTACGGGGCCCTGGAATGAGGATGAACCTTGGTTATCGGGAAATTGGCTACGATGGAGCTGGTTAATTGTCCAGGATGAAGTCATCCAGTTGGTGCGCGATCCGTTGCGGTTTGTGACAGATGAGGAGTACCAGGTTGGGCCAACTCAGCTATCCGCATATCTGAAGTCTGAACCCTATCTGTATATTCCCCAGTTGCCTTCTGATATCCTGCATGTGCTGAGATCTTCTACCAAGCCGGGGAGCTGTGACTATTTGTAATTGATAATAAAAGTTTCTGCAATATAAGATGCCATGAATTCAAGTTCTCTATGAAATGAATCCGTAAGCTGTCAATTGGCGTATACTTATCAATCAATAAATATCAGCAAAGGGAGCAATGTCACGTGAATTTTCTATAGACCAATCATGGGCGGCGCAAATAGTATGTGCAACAACCGCAACATCAAAACGAAAGGCACTCGCTCAACATCGCCAATTCGACCTCCTCCCTCCATCCTCAACCCGCCCTCCCACACCGCCCACTATTGGCTCAACTGGAGCACAATAGCCCATCATGATTTCACGAGCGGTGGCCCCGTCCACCCATTCGATCGCACATCTCACTCCCCGCACACTTCCCGCCACTTCCTCCGTCTCAAGCTCTCGTTTTCCCTCAACACGCCAACCACTCCGGCAACAACGGAGCTTCGCTATAGTTAACGATGCTGCTGCTACGCCTCCGCCACGGGTACACGGTGGTCTAAAGGACCAGGACCGCATATTCCAGAACTTGTACGGTCACCATGGCGTGGATCTTAAGAGTGCGATGAAATATGGTGATTGGTATAAGACCAAGGAAATTATATTAAAGGGCCATGATTGGGTAAGGAAGGACTATTATGGGTCAATTGGCTCTTTTAGATTGTGTTGGGGATTATGCTGATGTTTGGCTGATTGAATTAGATTGTTTCCGAGATCAAGGCCTCTGGGCTGAGGGGTCGAGGTGGTGCTGGTTTCCCTTCGGGTCTGAAATGGGTATGTGGACTCTCCGGAATGCTCAATTGCAGTGATATCAAGGAGGTATGGCATTGCTGACGTGGTGTTATTTTCTTTCCTGGTTTAGTCTTTCATGAATTTCAAGGACTGGGATAAAGACAACAAGCCTCGATACTTGGTTGTGAACGCTGACGAGGGCGAGCCGGGAACGTGTAAAGACCGCGAGATCATGCGAAAGGACCCCCACAAGCTCATCGAAGGCTGTCTTGTTGCTGGTCGCGCCATGAATGCGACCGCCGCATATATCTACATCAGAGGCGAATTCTACCACGAAGCCACCGTTCTACAACGTGCCATCCAAGAGGCCTACGACGCTGGTCTGATTGGTAAGAACGCTTGTGGCTCGGGATACGATTTCGATGTGTATCTTCACCGTGGAATGGGTGCCTATATCTGTGGTGAGGAGACCTCCTTGATCGAGTCAATTGAGGGCAAGGCCGGAAAGCCCCGTCTGAAGCCCCCCTTCCCTGCTGCTGTTGGTCTTTTCGGCTGCCCCAGTACCGTCACAAACGTCGAAACTGTTGCCGTTGCTCCAACTATCTGCCGTCGCGGTGGTAATTGGTTTGCCTCCTTCGGCCGCGAGCGAAACCAGGGCACCAAATTGTACTGTATTTCTGGCCACGTCAACAACCCTTGTACCGTGGAGGAAGAAATGTCCATCCCCCTCCGTGAGCTCATCGACCGCCACTGCGGCGGTGTTCGAGGTGGCTGGGATAACCTCCTCGCTGTTATCCCCGGTGGATCGTCTACTCCCGTCCTCCCCAAACACGTCTGCGACGACCAGATCATGGACTTTGACGCCCTCAAGGACTCCCAGTCAGGTCTCGGCACCGCCGCCGTGATCGTCATGGATAAATCCACCGACATCGTCCGCGCTATCTCCCGTCTATCTTCCTTCTACCAACACGAGAGCTGCGGTCAATGCACCCCCTGCCGCGAGGGTAGCAAGTGGACTATGCAGATCATGCAGCGCTTCGAGCGCGGCCAGGCCCGCGAACGCGAAATCGACATGCTCCAGGAACTCACCAAGCAAGTCGAGGGCCACACCATCTGCGCTCTGGGCGAGGCATTCGCTTGGCCTATCCAGGGTATCATTCGACATTTCAGACCAGAGCTTGAGGCCAGAATACGCAAGTTTGAGCAGGAACATGGCGGTAAGCCGGCGTTTGCGGGCGGTTGGGATCCATCGGCCCGTGCGGAAGGAAAACTTATCTCCCCTGGTCAATAGACGCTTTTCTTTTTTTCGTCCCGTGTTTGTTACCAAGGTTAGAATCGCCTGCCTTGTGGAAAAAGGAAAACAAAAGATAACTGGCAACCAGCTCCCAGGATTGTTCTTGTTAATTTAATTTTCCTTCTTCCTCCTATTTTATCTCCTGTGTGTAAACCCCCGTTTTGTATGTGTAGGTCATACTTTGCTTATCTCTTTTTTACCTCCCGTTTTTTTCTTGTTGTTAGATCCTACATTTACTTTGTACAGTTTTTGCCTCAATTGAATTGTGAAAATAAACAAAATTATTCTTGTTATAAAATCCCAAGCAATATCGATGCTGTGCCTCATTACATTAATTAGCTAAGGAGGGTAAGTAAGTATCCCCAATGACATAGAGAATACATTGATGGTATTTCGTTGCAATTGCTGCAGATTTGACAATTTGTTTCCAACGTCAACAAGGGGGACTCACTCTTCTACCATCCAAGTTTTAATATCAATTTCCCATTATCATGTTAGATAGCCCATCCCAACTCAAATTCTGGTCAAGAAAGACCTAGTTTGACATCAGACACACAAAAGCAAAAAAAAAGAGGAAGAAGAAGAAGAAGAGCGTTGATCCTTATAAACCAATAACCGTATCCTTGAATTTCCTACCCTAACACACAAAAAAGAAAAAAGCAA
>PDNA01000260.1:0-35594 GCA_002573605.1 Polytolypa hystricis UAMH7299 | reverse complement strand
TTTTTTTTCTTTTTTTTTTTTTTTTTCATTGTTCTCTTTGATCCTATCAAAGTTGGAGGGTGATGGGGCATACCATACCAGAATTCCGTTGAGTTGCGAAAAACACGCAAATAACAGCAAATGGGGGGCGGGGGAGTTTTCATCTGACGAACTAAAATTATAGTTACGCTGCGTGGAATGTAAAAAATATGGGCTATGATTGTTGTATGACCATAATTTGACATCTGCCTCAAAAGGCGTCTTCTCAAACCCATAGAATTATAGCATGATAAGATTTGACTGGCGTCAAGTGATGCAGAAACATGGCTACTTTGTTAAGAGCCATCCAATTCAATTCAAGTATTCCGGGGGAAAAAAAGGCCTAGTAACACATTTCCAACAGAAAAATAGGAAAGAAGAAAAGAAAACAAGGAAAGCAAATTCCCTCTCATTGTAGACCCGCCAAAATGGGGAGGGAACCCTTCCAACAACTCCAGTAATTCACAAATTGTATCCCGAAAACCAAAAGGAAAATGTGTAAACAGGAATTCCTGGACAGTGGTGTAGAATCCAGAAACAGAGGTTCTAGTGATGATGGTGATAATGATGAATGTGATCCCCCCCGTTTCATGCTGGACCAACATTATGTATATATAAAAAATTGGTTAGACAAAAAGACCAGCGCTATCCACCCCACCAAAGTCTAAGTATAGCAAAAGAAAGAAGAAAATGAAGAAGAACTCGCCATATGGACACGTCTATAAGTGTAGGAAGACGGATGGGGGACGAAAGGACAAAAAAGAAAGGTGAATGCGCCCTGATTAATACAATCGGGCAAAGTAAAGGTGACGACCATGAGTAGGGGGAAAAAAGAGAAAAGAAGAAATACGGGCTATCCCCTTAATCATCGGTATTCGAATCCGGTCCTTCCTCCGATAACCGTCGCCGTCTCTCCTCGTCTAATTCGCGATACGTGCTCCAGCTAAGTAGCAAGAATGCAATGATGATGAGAATGCCGCCCATGATGGAGGCGCTGGTCAGCGGCTTGCCGGTCAATTTCCAGTCCACGAGTGCGACAAGGAAGATGGTGAGCAGCGCAGCGACGGAGGAGAGGACTGGGGATGTGAGGGAGATGAGGACAAGGAAAGAGCCGGAAAATGCTGGTAAAAAGGGAGGGTTTGTTAGCTTTGTGCAATGTATTGGAAGGGAAGGGAAGAGTATATAACGTACTAGCATTGGCAAAAACAGAGACGAGGAGAACATTCCCTGCCTTGCCTTGCGGCCATTCAAATGGTTCGAGGCCAAGTATGTGTAGAATCGGTATGGGAATCCAGAGTACAAGAAGAGTGAACGCTCCGATAAGACTTGCAAATGTATTGGCGAATACAACACCACGTCCAGGGCTTGCGCCTTCCGGTGGACATGCGTATCTCTTGTACAACACCTCGTACAATCCGTAAAGAATGCTGCCCACGCCAATTATTAGATTGCCTAATGTGCGGTCGGACGCGTCCGTAGGGTCAACTTCAGAGCCGTCAGGGTTGTCACCCGTAGGGCCGTATGCGACAATAAGCACACCGACAATGGCCACAAGGACCGAAAACACCTTATCAAAACGTAGCTTGTCCTTGAGTAGTGGGATCGAGAATGCATATGCGAAGAAAGCAGAGCAATTGTAGATCGCAGTCAAATCGCTTGGCGTGGTGAGCTTTACAGCGACGTACCACGACCCCCCGGCAACGGTAAGTGCAGTGGTGACAAGTGCCGTCGTTCGGAGCATGTAGGGCACTGGCGACTTGTGCGTGTCGCGGGCCTTGAGGTGTAGGTCTTGCGATTCCACCATCTGGGCGGTGCTCCGCAGCACGAAAACATGTCGACGCCAGAACGCGCCCCATGAAAGTTTCCGCTTTTGGAACCTGAGTACAAGGAGTTGTGCAGGGTAGAGGAATACCCAGGAGCCATGCGTCAAATAACTATTTTCGCGTGATAAAACACACAGAGAGAGGTTAAAATGATTGAAAGTTTAAGCTAATGAGATAAGGGAAAAAGAGAGAAACCCGATGGGGCCGCCGATTTTTGACCGCAGAAACTCACAGCATGCAATATGGCTTATCCCACCCGAGGTCGCGCTGAATATACACGGCCGTCTCTGTCTGTATCACGAAGCTGATCAAGCTCACCACGAGAAAAAACGATGCGTAGAGATATTTTCGTTTATTGGCGTCCTTGGTGTTGTATTCCGGGGTTCTGCTTCGAAATGTCCTCCTTGCACCCGCGGATAGGAGGCTTCCGCCCTCTTCGTCCCCCATTGCGCTGTTTAATTCTCTACCACGACGCTCGTCCTTTAGTAGCGACTCCTGAGATCGGCCGTCCGTTGGTCGATATAGTGGTGGACGGGCTATAGGCATCTCGTTGTCCGAATCGTCGGTTTCCGTTCCGCTCACGTGCCCGTGTCGCTCTTCTAGTCTAAGGCTATGTTGCTGTTGTGCTCCCTGCTGTCTTGATTCCTGAAGCTCAATGTCAAAAGAGGGTGACGCAGACAACGGCGGAGAAATGGATTGGCGCGGACCTGAAACTTGGCTCGAGTGGAAAGGAGTGAGCTCGAACTCGGAATCAATACCGAAGGCGGAGTCGGTCGCGTGGCCCAGGCTGGGCTCAGGTCGTCGGGGGGTTGACGATGACGATGGCATCCATGCGGATGTTTACAGCACGGAGGGAGAACTGGGAAGCTGGGTTGCTTCCCACAGGAGGTGTCAAGATTAAGCGAGGATCGAATAATATCATGTGAGTTTCAACCAGTTCTCTGGCAGGGGATCAAGTCTTCGTGTCCAATAGATTGCAGCTTCGAGAAGTCAGTTCGAAAGCAACATACGTCTCCAGACGCAACTAAAAGGATGAGCCGCGCTATGAATGTGGGTCAGAAACGTGGAGAGAACAAAGCGCGGAGAACTTTAGTAAGCTTACACTGGAGGTGAAACATATATCTGGCCTGAAGTCAAGTAACCTCCCACGAAGAGTGTATTTTTGACATGCAAACCCGGCTGTTCTTTCATGAAAATGCAGAGGAAGCGAGAGCAGGGGATGCACTCTCCTGGATGGATGTGGTGGTTGTTGGAAACTTCGATGCTCTCACGCTGCACTGCTGGATGACCGCATGGGGTGTTGCTCCAGCCAATCGGAAACAAGCACTTGTTGACTAATGATTGGATCACGTGCATTTGCCTAGACCATGTGACTTGGCATCGGATTAATAATCATACGAAGACATTCAGGGAGACGTGTATACTATGTGCTATGTACCCATCGAGTACAGAGTAGAGTGGTCAGAGAGATCTGAGGTGCTCTCTAGTTTGCTGAATTTCCGTTGGCTGGTGATTCCATGGTGAAAGTCATTTAACAGCAGCCCAGGATCGTGATGCCTGTAATGATATCAGAAATGGCATGGAGATATCCTCCCAGCATCTTTACAAGGCCATCTCCCGAACCCGTCGCTTGACGACACTATCAAGTATTTAATTTTCTCGCACACATAATTGAAAAGCATGCTGATGCGGCTCAACACCATACACCAAAGCCCAAAACATGGTATAGGGCGGGTCTCTGCAATGGTAGCCAGATATCTACACTGGCAGATACCCCAAAAAGTGCGGGTAGATTTGCCAACCCCTATATAACTAGCTTCAAGGAAGCAATATTGGCGGGCCAGGATCTTAGCAAAAGAGGGTTAGTGAGGATGTATTTCCACGCAGCTCTGGGATTCAAAATGCAGGTATATCAAGCTCAGCGGAACGATATATGAACGACAGCATCAAGTATGCGGGGTGTAGTGTTCGCGAAAGGTCTCGCACGGACAGGACTGAGGGTAAAACATCGCTGCCAGCACAAGGAGCACGTCCAGTGCCTGGCAAAAGGGTTGAATACACGCCGGGGCCCCCTTGTCATTCTGAGAGCGTTAAACTATAAGAGGCAATTATCCAACTTGAAGAAATAATAATGTTGCCTTTTGTTGTATGGCGCCCCCCACTAGAGGGTATAGTAAAAGTGTTTTGATAAGATAGAGCGAGCCACCCCGCACTGGACAGTAGTCAACACTCCAAATAGCTCTGATATGTTTAGTACTTATGATGAGTTGTTGATTGCGAAATATCGCCCTGATTTTGCGAGCTTGATGGCGGGAGGAACGTTGATGCTTACAAATGGGTCTCCGCTTTAACTAACTACGATCAGCACGTCATGTCGGTGTTGCTTCCAACCTCCACTATATCCACGCCAGGAATCGAGACTGTGCTCTGTAGAGTCGCTAGATTCACTAACCCCGCCCTGAGGACAAAAATACGAGCTTCTATAAATTAGAGGCCTGTCGCTGCATGCTGGTCTAGTTGCGCTCTGACTCATTCCTTACATCGAAAACAGCGTGTTTCTATCCCTCTCTGCCATCTACTACCATCCATAACCCTCACTGTATCAGATCAAAATGCCTCTTGTTGTCCAAAATATCAAGCCCCGAGTCATTCTCGGGTTGATGACGTTTGGCCCGGACGTAAGCAGCGGCGCCAGAATCACATCACTTGACGAGTTCAAGAAATGCCTCGATTACTTCCAGCAAAAGGGCTACAACGAGGTCGACACCGCCCGCATCTACGTTGATGGGAAACAAGAAGCATTCACAGCCCAAGCAGGCTGGAAGGAGCGCGGCCTCACTTTGGCTACGAAGTGGTATCCCAAAAACCCCGGAGACCACAAGCGCGAGGTCCTGAGAGAGAATCTTGAGCTGTCATTGAAAGAGCTGCAAACAGACTGCATTGATATCTTCTATCTGCACGCGGCGGACCGGTCCATTCCATTCGCAGAGGCGCTGGAAGCTGTCAATGAATTACATAAGGAGGGCAAGTTCGTGCAGCTTGGTCTGAGCAATTTCACGGCCTTTGAAGTTGCGGAGATTGTAACCTTGTGCAATGAACGCGGCTGGGTCCGCCCGACTATTTACCAGGCAATGTACAACGCCATTAGTATGTATTACAAGAAATGCGGAATCTTGGTCCTTCCTCCTCCTACGCGCTTTCTTTTGCTCTATACAAGGAGTTGGCTTCCGTTAACAAGTGGAATGTTACATATAGCCCGATCCATCGAAGCAGAACTAATTCCCTGCTGCAAGAAATACGGAATCGACATCGTCGCCTACAACCCCCTCGCCGGCGGCATCTTCTCAGGCAAATACAAATCCTCCGAAATCCCCGCCGAGGGCCGCTACAGCGACGCCCACAGAGGCGGTCCCATGTACCGAAACCGCTACTTTAAAGATTCTGTATTCGACGCGCTACGCATCATCGAGCCTGTCGCAAGCAAGCACAATTTGACCCTAGTAGAAGTCGCGATGCGCTGGCTACACCACCACTCCGCATTAAATATTAGCGAAAGTGGGCGCGATGGTGTTATTATTGGAATAAGCGGGTTTGGACAACTTGAGCAGAATCTAGATGCGTTAGAAAAGGGCCCACTGCCGGATGAGGTCGTTTCGGCTCTCGATGAGGCTTGGCTTGTTGCTAAAGCTACTACTGCTAATTATTGGCATCTCGACTTGAAGTATACATATGATACTGTGGGCGCGTTGTCTAAACCTAAGTCGAGCGCCTGATTCTGTTGAGAGAAAGCGTGGTGAAGAGCTGCTTGGTCATGGTCTATGTATTGGCGAGCCCTCGAAATTCCTGCATCGAACTTCGGGGAACAAGGATATGTGATAGCTCCTATTTTCTGTACACCATTTTGCACTCTCTGATAATGTTTAGAAACCTGGAAAAAGCAGGGCATAAAGTTGAACTCTTCTCCATTTCCCAATTCTGAGTAAATAATTATTGAAGAAAACGGAAGTGTATATTATGTTTTTCAAGTTTCTCTCTCGCCTCTTGCAGAAAGTCAAAGCTTCCATCATCACAAAGATCGCTATGACGTAACCCTGATATTCAGTGGATAGTGAGGAATAGCCCCTCGTGACATTAAAACACCCCGTATTTTCTCTCGATGCATATCTTATTCTTATTGAGTAACCTAGCAGCAGACTGACTTGCATATATGTAAATCTCATCGAGCTAGCCCTTGTGGGAGGAAAATTGTCGTTGCGTTGTTGAGAGGACTACTGTGACCTTTTCGGTGACCCCGCGACCCAATTCCCAATGCCGTCCAACGTTAACGGCCATGAACGGCCCTGCAGCTCAATTGAAGACGAAGTTCCACCTTCCAACGGCCAGTTCCCGAGACATGAAGCATATAGGGATCCCGAGTCTCAACAGCCAACGGAGGAGGAGAAAAGGGAAGAAGAGGACGCAGGAGCCGGAGAGCTATCAAAGCACGACCGAGGATGGAGGAATATCGTGATGAATTTCACGCCCTCGTGCGTCCCCTATTCCCGCCGTTTTCTTTTTTGGGAATTGCATTTCCTCTAGCATCCGAAGTCCCATCAATGACACCGGTTGTTCACTACTCAGCTGGCTAATCAAATTCTTGATACTCCCCTAGCAGGTGGTTCACAGTTAATATGGGGACTGGAATTGTGTCTATCCTTTTGTTCCGATTACCGTATAATGGCATATGGCTGTATTGGATATCAGTGGGTATATTCGCGCTCAATATCGTCATATTCGCCATCGCGCTGGTCATAAGCATTATACGATACACACTATATCCCAAGATCTGGGGGGTGATGCTCCGACAACCTTTCCAGTCAATGTTCATTGGCACGTTTCCGATGGGGTTCGCGACAATTATTAGCATGATCGCGCTTGTATGTTCGCCGGCTTGGGGTTCATGGGTCAGCATTGTAGCATGGGCGTTGTTCCTGGCAGATGCAGCGGTTTCAACGCTCTGTGCGTTTTGTCTTCCGTTTTTACTGTGAGTCGGTTGAAATATTCCGTGCGAACCCCCCCCCCCCCCGCGGGACGACATTATTTCTGTCTGGTTAGACGGGATCTCCCCATGGCTGATGAAGGAATGCGGCTAGTATGATCCCCGAGAACAAAATGGACCTACCATCCGTCACGGCAGCTTGGCTGCTACCGGTAATTAGCACGATCGTCGCGTCTGCTACAGGCGCGGTCGTCGCCGACGTTCTTCCAACGCCGCAGCTTAGCCTTTGGACGATAATAATAAGTTATATTTTGTGGGGTATCGGCATGTCGCTTACAGTATTGGTGCTCGGGATATATTTCCAAAGACTGGCGCTGTACAGATTACCCCCGAGATCAGTGATTGTGACCGTAGCTTTGCCAATAGGGCCTATGGGGCAAGGGGGATACGCGTACGTTTCCACCAAAAGAACCTCTTTGGGGGCGTTAGTTCTGCGAACACGCTGCCAACCGGTGCAGCTGCTGACATGTGGTTACAGGATTCTAAAGCTTGGTGAGGATGCACGGAAGTACTTTCCAATGACAAAGACTCTGGATCCAAACGCTGGGGCCGTGTTTTATTCTGTGGGGTTCTTTACCGCATTGATGCTGTGGGGATTTGGACTTGTCTGGATATTCATTGCTTTAGTTTCCCTCGTGAGGATTGGGCGATTCCCTTTCACCATCGGATGGTGGGGTTTCATCTTCCCGTTGGGCGTATATGCTAACTTAACGGTCCAAATGGCACAGAATATGCCATCGTATTTTTTCAAGGTGGTTGGAACGGTATGAAACTCCCATGATCTCTCCGTATCATATTGGCACAAGCCGACTGATAAAATCTTGCAGATATTATCTGTTTGTGTAGTGATTATATGGATAATCGTGTCCATTGGAACCTTGAGAGGGATTGTAACCGGGAATCTTTTCTTTGCACCATGTCTCAGTGATCTGAAGGGGAAGAAGCGTGCAGCCCGTGATCGGGCTTCCGGGATGCATTGAGCGGATGGAGTCAAAACGAGGCGAAAGTTATTTCGAAACATGTTATGTTATTAGAAGCATAGTATGATATCCCAATTTGAAAGGCACATTACCGCGTAATTGCAAAAGCAAGCGTTGATATCCTGCGCATCTCGCTGAATGTTGCTGGATATCGAATTGGAAATATTCAAGATCACGTGAGCGGATTGGGCGCCGCTAATATCGGACTTCTGCTAGCTCGTTGGATCGGCATAAGATAAGCCTGGCGAGCCGAAGTGCAACAGGAAACGACAAGAGGGATCTCCAGTAGATAATCCTGGTAAACGTCGATAGTATCAAGGAATAAAATCTTCATTTATACCTCTTGCCTCCCTCCATAACTCACCCCCTTCCGCTCACGCCGCCTGGAAAATGGAGAGCCCATCCATAGATTGTGGGGCGAAGCGTCCTGCCCTCTCCGTTTTGATAGTCAACCCCAACACATCCTCGCACATGACGGATGCACTTAAACCAATCATTGAACATTTAAATTACCAGGATGTTCAATTCGACTTCTTCACAGCTCCCCTAGGGCCCACAGTGAGCCCGGATGGGAAAGAAATAGAAGGCCTTGCTAGCATAAACAATGGCGAGCACTCGTCGCTCTCCGCCCTCCACTGCTTCCCGCATCTAAAGCCGCTGCTGCCCAAATATGACGCTTTTCTAGTTGCTTGCTACTCAGCGCATCCGCTTGTAGGCATGCTGAAAGAGCAGATTAGTGTTAACCGCGCGAATCAGGCGGATGAGAAAGCGGAAACACAACGCAAGAGGCAATACGTGACCGGCATCTTTGAGGCGAGTGTTTCGGCCTGTCTTTCGCTGACTAGTCAGTTTGATTTGGTCCCTGGACGTGGTTTGGAAAAGGCTGTCAATAGTGCCTCCTTTGGCATTATCACAACAGGGAGTGTCTGGAAGGATGAACTCAGTATGGCCACGAGGGACTTGCTCCTTAGGGCGAAGGGGAGTGTGCCTAGAAATGAGCTGGATGTATTTGCCGGAGTCGCAACGACAGGATTGACCGCAGTTGAGCTTCATAGCACCCCGGCTGAGGAAGTCCAGAGAAGGATTGTTGAAGCAACTGAAGGTTTAATAAGGGCCGCTGGTTGTAAGGTTGCCGCTATTTGTCTTGGGTGTGCTGGTATGGCTGGCATGCACACAGCTGTACGCCAGGGTTGTGTGAAAGCTCTTGGGCCGGTTGCTGGCGAGAACGTCTTCATCGTTGATGGAGTCGTTGCTGGTATTGGCATGCTGGTGAACGCATGCAAAGGAGGATTTTAGATTCGACTGATTGGCGGAAATATTGGATATTTGGTTGAAGAAATGTAGCATAAAGACCTCAATAGCCTCTTGGTATTGTTAGAATCACAAGCTCTGAAGAATTGTTGTTATACGCTATATGAAGGGGTCTGTATCACCGTGGTTTGGACAGGGCTGGAGGTGAGCATGGACGGCAGGGGGCTTAGCGCAGTGTTTAACCAGCCCCACCCAACTTTGGCGGGATACGCGACGCGTTCTCCATCGCCAGAACTTCAATCTGAAGATCACTACGGAGTATAATATCAAAAATCATGCCGACAAAATGCCCAGGTCCGTAGTTCATCCCCATCAAATAATACTCCTTGTCCCTATGCTATGAAGCTAATCGTCACTTTCTAGAGAATTAATCACCATTCAAGCTGGCCAATGCGGCAATA
This sequence comes from Polytolypa hystricis UAMH7299, assembly GCA_002573605.1. Taxonomy (NCBI): domain Eukaryota; kingdom Fungi; phylum Ascomycota; class Eurotiomycetes; order Onygenales; genus Polytolypa; species Polytolypa hystricis. The sequence continues at coordinate 26,023 of PDNA01000260.1, read as the reverse complement.
ACGGTACGTGGAACGCCGTGACCTGATCGCAGAATGAAATGCTTGGACGTCGGATTCCTTTCGTGCTTTCTTTGCTGCGATTGAATTTACAATATTATAGAAGGACCATATCTTGGTGAGGCACCGGAAGCTGATGTATGCGTCTAGTTGGAAGCCAGTTCTGGCAACAGCTCTGCCTCGAGCATGGCATCAATCAGGATGGGAACCTTGAAGACTTTGCGACGGAGGGGCGAGACAGGAAGGATGTCTTCTTCTACCAGGTCAGGAATCTCCATTTTGGAACGATAGTGGTCCACCGCTCATCACAGCAATTCGGTGTTGTTGAGCGCACTCGCTGACGGCTAGCTTCCACTGCGGATTAACAGAGCGATGATACACGATACATTCCCCGTGCCATATTACTAGATTTGGAACCCAGGGTATTTTATTTTCCTCGCCTGTCGTGCAGTGCCAGTAACTACCAGCTGCAGCAGCTAACTTGGGATGCCGATTCCAGGTTCTCAATTCCATCCAAACCGGTCCATACCGCAACATCTACAACCCCGAGAACTTCTTCATTGGGAAACAAGGCATTGGCGCGGGAAACAACTGGGGAGCTGGATATGCCACGGGAGAAACCGTGCAGGAGGAGGTCTTTGATATGATTGATCGGGAGGCGGATGGCAGTGACTCGTTAGAGGTCCGTGGGGACCATTCACCCCTTTGGTTACGCCATTCTCTAACAAGATACAGGGGTTTATGCTTCTCCATTCTATCGCTGGCGGTACTGGGTCGGGCCTGGGAAGCTTTATCCTCGAGCGAATGAACGATCGATTTCCCAAGAAACTAATCCAGACATATTCCGTTTTCCCTGATACACAAGCCGCTGATGTCGTCGTCAATCCTTACAACAGTCTGCTAGCTATGAGGAGGTTAACGCAGGATGCCGACTCGGTGGTATGTTTATGTCCAGGGATCTCTTCGAGTATCGATTTAGGCTGCAGCTGATGATTTCCATTAGGTTGTGGTTGATAATGGCGCTCTCTCTAGAATTGCTGCCGACAGGCTCCATGTGCAAGAACCTTCATTCCAACAAACAAATCAACTAGTATGTTCCTAGTTGAACTCTTGTCTTGCTACCTAGCTTTGCTAACTTTCCAAGGTTTCAACTGTTATGTCTGCTTCTACAACAACTCTTCGATACCCCGGATATACCCATAACGATCTTGCAAGCATTCTTGCTACACTTATACCAGTTCCGCGAACACCTTTCCTAATAACTTCCTATACGCCATTTACAGGTGACAATGTGGAGCAAGCAAAAACCGTCCGGAAAACCACCGTCTTAGACGTGATGCGTCGACTACTCCAGCCTAAAAACCGCATGGTTTCAATCATACCCAGCAAAGCAAGCTGCTATATCAGTATATTCAACATCATCCGAGGCGAGGCAGCACAGACAGACGTTGATAAGTCAGTTCTCCGCATCCGTGAACGACGACTAGCTCAGTTCATTTCATGGGGTCCTGCGAGCATCCGCGTTGCAGTTGCAAAGGGATCTCCATACCTGCAAAACACACATCGCGTCAGTGGGTTGATGCTGGCAAATCATACTTCGGTCGCAACATTGTTTAAGCGAATTGTGAGTCAATACGACAGGCTACGGAAACGAAATGCTTTCTTGGAGCAGTACAAGAAGGAAGCGCCGTTTGCAGACGGCTTAGGCGAATTCGATGAAGCGCGAGCTGTCGTTATGGATCTGATTGGAGAGTATGAAGCTGCGGAGAGACCTGATTATGTGGATGGAGACGGCGGTATGGATCCAGATGAATCCTAACCGTGTATTTGGTGATTTCTTTTGTGTCCTTTTTGATTCTCCATCACGACCTGGGCGTTATACTCCTTTCCTTTTCACTTTCTATTTTGGGCAGTCTTAGTTTATTGCAGAAAGCGGTGTTGGTCTGTCAAACCTCATGATAACCCTCGACGAAAGGCGTATCGACTTCTCTTTCTTGAACCTTCTTGTTTCCAGTGTTTATAACGAGCAATTATGACTAAAAGATGTGCGTTTTAAAAACTTGTTCCCTTTGCTTGTTCGAGCAATCTCTAGTATGTTGTTTAATCCTCATGTACCCAGTCCGGGAAAAAGGGGTTAACACGGCAAGCTCCGCAATAGAGAGCATATATATCCATACGATTGCTTGTGATGCATCTCTACCATTTTGAACACGAAAGCTCTCCCCCGCTTATACCTTGAGGTCATCCTGAAGGCCACACTTCTGGCATCCATTTAACTTTTGCTGGTAAACTTTATGCCCCTCCTCAGTCGAATGACATCAGTGGTGTTGGGCGACTTCCGACTCTTCCCATTCCCTCTTCCTTTTTCCCCCCTTCTTCTTCTTCGCTATTGAGAGAGTAGTACAATTTTTCTCCTGTCGTAAAAGCACGATTTCTTTTCAACTATCTAACCCCCGAATCGATAATCTCAAGCTCGAGAATACTATCTACAAAATGGCAGACAAAACTGTACGTGACCAACCTACCTCCAGGATGCAGGGTTTAAGGGCGGGCGGGGTAGCTTCGCTATTCGCCGCTACCAACTAATCCCTTTACGAGAAGACAAGGATGATAGCTAATTGCAACTCCTCTGATTCCTATATAAACAGAAGGAAGCAAGCTCCAGTATGCATTGCTACCCGAACTCTTCCCATTTTTATATTGACATATTCGCTCGCTGCCCATCACCACCAAAAGAAAACCCCCCATTTCCCCAAGGCTACTTACTTATCCCCATTCTCACCTGCTAGTAAAAAGGAACAAATTCATATCTAACCAATATTCCTTTCCGCAACCTTTTTCTGTCCTTTTTAGAAGCTTCACAAGACACCAAAGGCATGGCGGATAAAGCGTCTCAAGCCACTGGAGATGTAGGCGATAAGGCTAGGCAGGGTCTTGGCCAGCCTGGTAAGTCGCTGTTATGCTCCCCCCCCGCCATCCCCCAGCTTGAAGCAAACGACTGGAAGGCCATTATTCGAAGAGCCCCCCCCCTAGTGGGATGCAATAATGGGACTTCCTTGCTTTCATCGTCTTTTGCTGGTGTTTCTTTTGCAATATCCCATTTTTCTAATCTAGGGGGACCTTGTTTTGTTTTTGTGAATATTAGGTGATTCAAAGTCCACCGCCCAGAAGCTCTCTGAGTCTGCGAAATCGGGCGTGGAGAGCGCGAAGAAGGCCGGCCAAGAGCAGGTGAAGACTGCGCAGGAGAAAGCGGCTAATATTACGAAGTCGTTTGGTGGAGGAGGTAAGTGCTTTCTGAGCAAAACCTGGCATCTTGTCTGCAGAGGTGGTGGGGGTCAAATAAGAGTGTTTTGCTAATTTGCTATCGCGCATGGCAGACAAATAGGTAAAATTGGATTGTATGGGGACTTCGGAGGGCGGTTTTGTGGTTGTGTTCCTCACTCTTTCTCTGCAGGCGTATGGAAGTTCGGAAATGATGCTTGAGAGCTGTCTTCGTCCATTGAAATGCGAGAGCGAAGTAATTCAACCCCCGAAATGGACGCTTGCACAGTTGAGACGACTTTTCAAGTGAAATAGGGAATTAGCATATGCTTCTGCTAAAAAAGAAATCATAGCAATAGCATCTTTTATATTCTCTCCATATCCCAGAAAAAAAGCATCGTGTTCTCGGAAGTAAGGGGGAAAAAAAATATGCTAATTAGAAAGATATCCCTTTTCAGGAATTCTAAAGAATCAAAACTTGAACATCGATGCTCAATAAATGTCAATCTATTATGGAAATAATACAAGTCGCAAAGGGTCAGTAAATCACGCTTCTGGCGGGTTGAAGGGGTATCAATTTGTGACAAAACACGCTTCCGTCTCGACTCACTGCACCTCGATAGGCGAAAGAAATGGGGTGTGGTGCGTTTCTATCACTGGAGGATGGGGGGGCGCGGAAAAGTTCATCTTTCCGCTGGTAAAATTCCATCAAAAACAAGGCTTGTCTTCAGCTAGACCATCATTCTTCACCGAGAATGCGCCCCGCCTCCTCCCCCGCCTCCTGGTCCCGTCGCACCACCGGATACATCATGTACCACGCAAAGCAAAAACCTCCGGCCCGGGATAATGATGATTTCATGGACTTTCGTCCGGAGCCGCAAGAGCCTGACCTCGTCCTCTTCCTCGCGCTCAGGGGCGTCACTCTCACCGCGTTCATCCTTGCCGTGGCCGTTCCCATTCACGTCGCTGCGATCAAAGATGCTAGGCCTGTACTCCGCTTCATTACTCTTATTCGTCGAGGAGGAAGATAGCGACGCGCTCAGCGCAGAAGCGGAGGAGACAAATGCGAATATATGCGACGCAATCAACTCGGCGGGGCTAGGCTTGTAAGGGACAGATGTAGCGACGGTGTTGGGCGCATTCTCGGTCGTAATGGGTGTGGGATTCGATTGCTCAGTCGTCGAGGAGGTAGCGAGGGGAGGCTCAGAGGTGGGTGGTGAAAGTGAAGGAGGGGTAGCAGCAGCAGGAGTAGTCGTAGTATTGTTGTTATTTGGACTCGACTGCAAGGCGAGCAGGCCAGTCGTTTGTATTATCGAGCCATCTTTCCGTGATAGAATTAACGTAGATTGAACGCCCGGGCGGGAGGCAAGATGTGAAAGCTGCGCAGAGACATGTGGGGGGAGCGAGAGAGGCTATATAAATTCCATGAGGTTGCGGGTCTTTTGATCAATATATGTACTATTTTGTTCAGTAGGACCAAAACAGTGGTGTTCACTGAAGCATGACTTACTGTTGTAGTGTACGTAGCCATTGGTCTCTTACTCTTTCAGAGGTGCCACGATGGAATAGGCAGATTGCGCGATGCGGATATGCGGGGAATTTTTTGCCAGAAAGGTCAGTCAATACATATCAATGCGCGACTTTGCTTGAAGTTTGTTTACGGGGAAGCTCTGTTGACGTAGGGCGCTGTCGGAACTTAGTTTTGCCGTCTCTGGACACAGGTCCTGCTTAATAAGCAAAATTTTCAACATGTGAAAAGAACTTGAAGTGGAGGAGAGACATGGGGAGAAGGAGAGCACAAATTTCCTTGTTGGATAATCAAAACTCATTAAGTCAAGATGACTTCAAGCAGAAAGAAGAAGAATGAGAAAAGGAAGGACTTTCAGGTATGCAGCCAAAGACCTCTACTTATACATGCGCGGTACTAATAATACTCTCCAACACAGAAAACAAAGCTGAAGGTCGGAAAGGAGAAGGCACAGGCGGCGAATTTCACAGACACCAGCTTCCGCTCGAAAGGTGAGTCATTTCTAATGATTTGGTTATTTGCATTCTATGTCCCGCAATGGTTCATGCGGCGATTGCGTCCGGTCTATCATTTTGCTTACTTGGAGGTCGTTTTGTAGCTATTGTCTTGAACCAGCAGTCCCTCACAACAAGGGCCCCCTCTGCCGCATTACAGTTTACACACTACTTATCCCTCTTGAGTTCGAAGTCGGACTCTCAACGTAGGGATTCTCTGGCTTACTTAACTACCGCCATTGTTTCGCGGCCGGTGAATTCACCCCTTCCCCAGCCCGTGAGCGTGATATTGCCCGCGCTGCTTCCACTCTTTCTGGATGGGAGCAATGGGGTTCGCACACAGCTACTTAAGCTCTTACGGGCTCTGCCAAGCTCAGATATGGAAGGCCATGTTGCTCTGCTACTTCCATACATCCGCGCGGGCATGACACATCTCGCAGCGGATATCCGCCTCTCCTCAGTGGAGATTATGTCGTGGCTAGTATCCATCGCTGGGAACGAAGTAGTCTCTTCCCCTGGCGGATGGATCAAGCTTCTAAACTGCTTCCTCTCGATGCTCGGCTGGCACACGGAAGAATCCTCCAAATGGTCATCCAATCGCGCCTCCTTTGGTAAAGCTGGCAGCGACGGCAAGCCGATGATCAAAGTCCTGCAAACCCTCGCGGAATTCCTGGACGCAGGCATCGGAGCCCCAACCGATTCCGAGATGTCAGAGATAGACCAACAGCAGGGCTCTTCTTCATCGGAATGGATATTCCCGCTCCGTCAGACCCTGCATCATGTTCTCCCTACCAAATCCGCTCCCTACGCATATCTCAACCTGTTTGGTCAGCCAAAGGACGAAGAAGGTGAAATGTATGAGACTAGAGAAGATCGGCTCAGGGTATTTTCGCAGCGGTTCCTGGAAGCTGTGGAACGAGGGACGAGTGCTGCGAGAAAGGAAGGTGGAGAAATGGGCCGCGCAGCTGCTGGCATATCCAAGGTTCTGAATGAGGGCATGACATCTGGTGCTCAGCCATGAAGGTTACTGGGTCCATCTGCGAAGTCGTGTCGTCCCTGACTTATCGGAAGCGATTAATGATATCGAACTCAACAACGACCCTCACACTCCGAGAGATGCTATACCAAAGCGTCACTGATACGAAGACGCGCAGGAGTCATTTCCGTATGGCCATAGCTCCCAACGTCCGCTACACCTTGCGGATCCACGAAACATCACGCCATTGCAGTGGAACGTTGGGCCCCAGGACGAAGCGCGCGTGTTAGAACTCTAGCTCCGACTGTGCTTCTGGCCCATTCTATTGGCGGCAATTATAGCTAGACACTTACGCGCTTGAGAGAATATAATCTCTCAATTGTGGTTTGATACGCCAACTCCTGAGACACCCCCCCGGAATTAAGGCGCAGCCGCTTACTTATATTTGATGGTTGGCTCGCGAATAGATACTATATGGGCTTTCACCTCCTATTTTAGTGCTGGATAGATCTTATTCTATTTAACCAGGGCCGCCTAGGTTTTTATTTTTGGGGAGAAGCAAATAAATAATTATTTTTTGGCCCAACTGTGTGATATCTGAATCCAACCCGGCATTCAAAGGAGACCACCCAACGAGCTCTCTATCCCGTAGCCTAACCTTGGTCAAATCCAAACAAAAGCCAAAAATAAAATAAAAATAATAGGAAATATATTAGGTATTAGGAAACACTAATAGCACTGAGCGGGAAGTAGATCCTGTTTTTATCTTCCTCCAATCTGGCCCTTTGGGATAGGTCTTGTCCAAGCAAAATTCATTGCAATATGCATAATCCCACAGATGGTCATTTTTAATCGTGATGTCCTCTGGTCGGTGCGTAATAGCTGGTTGTTTGCAACGATGTCCATATTTCTACTACCTTATCAATGCCGGAAATGTGTACCTAACGCGTCTAGATTAGTAGTAGATAGATATGGGGACTCATTTAGTTCTCTTGACATACTAACCTTAGAATGCGATGAAGAAACCCCACGAAGAGAAGAAAAACGCCCGGCCATACTTGTCGATTGGGTTGAAAACCGGGATTGACCTCGCCTTATGGTTAATTGGATTCACCTTCGGTGCTTTGAACGAGGTTGCAAGGGTGAACCCCATTTCAATGACTTATTATGATAGCGCGATAAGACGCGAAAACGGGCTTCTCTAAGAATGTCCGGAATGGCTGCAGTAGCAACGTAGTATTCCCAAGTCTGGAAAAGAGGACCTCCAGCCCATATTTTAGGAAACCGTATGCTTGTTATATACAGACAGAGCTCATTGCCTGTATGACATATCTCCACGCAGATCAATCGAACAGATCAAAAATGCCATCTCGGCGGCAGGAAAGCGGAATGCACTGGTCGAGATTATCAGGAGCAGCCACTACGAAAATGCTGCACAGGTAAGCAACCGTTTGAAACGTGGAATGATACGGTCAAGCATTGACAGAGTCGATATTAACACTTGGGCAACATAGTCTTTATCAGTCCAGATCAATGAAACATACCCATCCCCTATATTTTGTGTTTATCAAATATATGCACCGTTGTCATGCCTCCTAGCTTGCCGAACACAAGCAACATCAAATTGATAGTGTTTCCTTGAGGGGATCCTGGACACTTTCATCCTTTCTTCTTATTCCTGTTCATCTCCGCGGATGATGTCTCATGAAGAAGATAACAAAAGATATCAACGGCCTCCCGATCTCTGCCGGAAGAACGACAACGTCCACAAGGACTGATGCACTCCTACACATCATATTCGGGCCAAGGAGGCTATTTGTCGAAAAATAACTAAGGGTTATTAAATGTCCATTTGCGCAGCACGATCTGGCCCCACGACATAATGGAAGTAAAGAATCGTTGGACAAAAAAACAGCCAAATCCTGGGCTATGGAACCCATGACAGGTCTTGGGTCCCTTGTATCCCTTCAGGCGAGTCCTCTCCGTGCGGTTAGCTTCAGCACGTCACTGATATCGACTGAATCGTACGACAATCCATGACAGACGATCCAATAGCTTCACAAAACAAAAAGGTTAACCCCATGAGTCCTATTGTAACAAAAGGTCATAGTCGAGAGACCCAGAGAGAAAAAAAGGAGGCTGAGAATTAGGTAAAGGGCAAGGTCATGTAATCCAACCTCATTGTAACCCTGCTTTGTCCTCCTCACCATTGTAGAACAACCACTTCATACCTTCGAGTTAATATCATGTATTCTCTCTAGAGTACTAATGACTTCTCTCACTGTGTGATGTCCTACTTCCTCATCATCAGGTCTTGCTAGATTGATAAGATTCTCTTCACATCAACATTTTCAACCGCCTCTACAAGTTTGCAACTCGTCCGCTTGGGCAGTCAAAGCGAGCTCACGAGCGGGACGGCCTTTTTGTCTGCATAGCCACCACTCAAAGGAAGCTAAAAGGAAACCCCTAAGAGTCGCAGGGTAACATGTCTTACCACGTCTACCGGGTCTCGTCTGTGGGCATGCCACGCGACCACCATGCAATATTCGTGGAGCTGAACCCAGATCAATCAGGCCATATTTACCAAGTCACTGGCAACATCCAGAACGGCATGGTCTTCGAAGACAAGCCTGGAATTCCGCCTGAAAAGGACCCTACATTTTCAGGGAAAAGTCTGATCGGCACCGTCCTGATTTCAGATTACGAACGTTCATTTAAGAATATCTGCTTCAGTGTGGAGCCCCCGAAGAAGCAATTTGATGGGCCTCGGCGACTATATCCGCATCAACCCATCAGACGGTGTCAAGAGTGGACAGTAGAGACGATTCAGGCGTTGGTCGTTGGTCGATGCGAGAGTCCTACGTTGAGAGCTATGCCTATTAAAATTTCCTCTCTGCAAAACAACGTCGAAGCCTCGCTGGAAGGACAATGGACCAAGGGCCGTCTAAGTTATCGCAAAACCAGTCATGACCTGCATGCCAAACTTCACAATATTCCAGTCACCTGGAATTTCCACCCCATCCCGCCATTCCTTTTCTTCTTTTCTGCTGTTCTGTCTTCCGATCAGTAGTGATGAGGCTGAAAAGGGCTCGTATTCGGAGTGATCAACGTATCAGCACCAGAACTTAGAACTTGGAACTTGAAAGACAACCTAGCGGGTGCACAAACACCCCTATTCCAATTACGCCTTAACCAGGATAAGTTATCCTCGAACAAAACGGTGTCTAGTAATAAAGTTTGAATATCCTCCCCACAGTATCCTCAACTATTCGACCTTGGGGATCTTGGGCGCGATCACTCGAGCTTGGCCAATAGCATGGACCATAGCACAGTGGATGAGGCTCTCAGTTTTGAAAGTGCAGATCCCATTTCAAATTCTCCATGGAAGACATACGTATCTACATATAAAGATAGCGCGATTGCAGCTGCTGTCTTCATTGGTTCGTGTCCTCCATGGTCCCATTTCAGACCAAGCAATCAAAGCTAACTTGAAATAGTCCAGCTGTTTATTCCAACTGCAATCGCCTTCATTGCGATTGGGCTCATCCAGGATGAACATAGTGCAGTGTCATGGTAGTGTTGAGAATGGCCTGGCTCTGACCTTGAAATTACAGCTCTAACTTTAACAGGTCTGCGGTCTCTCGTTGATGCACAGTTCTTACTGGGCTATCCTTCTTGGCTCTGACAGCGTGGCGAGTCGAGGCGTTACCAGAGGCGCTCGGCTGATGGCATGGCTCCAACCAATATCGCTTATAATAGTCGCCGTTGCCGCTATAGTTACTCCCCTCGGTCTATACGATGAAGTCAGTGTGGGGAATAAACTTGTTGCAGTGCCGTTTCATTATGCTGCAGATAACTCGCCGTTTGGAAGAGCAACTATGCCGAGAAGTGATCTTAAGTCCCTGCGCATCTGCTACGACACGGAGGAAGGCTGTCCAAATGCACCGGACAACGTCAAGGAGCTGGATTCAGTCGAGTATGTCTCGATTTGGCCTGGCAGCGTGAACATATTCACGAGTGGCGAAACGGCGCCAACGGTTGCTAGTATTTTTGATATCGAGTGGAGGAATTACTACGAGAATAACTCGCCGTACTTGGGCCTTAACGGCAACAAGACCTTCGCCCACGGAAAATACCTACAGCTATCTAAGTTCGTACTCGAAGAAGATGTGAATGCCGTCGAGGGCTTATTGGTCGATTCCAAGGTGGGTCGCCTTGGTTTTCGGAATCATACTATTCTAGTGGATGCCGGACTGGGCTCTGTATGGACTGAAGATATTTTATTTATTGAACCGGAAACTCATTGTGTGAATACAAATTTAACCCTTGAATACGAGATTTCTGGTTCGGAGATTACTTCCTATGATATGAAAGTCGTTCTCGTGGACCAAGGCGGATTTTCTAACCTAGATCATAACCGGCCCCGGCTCACTTCCGAAGACTTTCAGGTTAACCCGGGCTTATACGCCCGTGCACGGTGCTGCGTGGCATCAGAATATGATGCTCATGCAATACCTGAATATTAGCACGAATGGTTCCGACGGATCAGCTCCGTTTTCATTCCTCAAGTCTCACAAGGGCAAAGTGTTTGAACTCAAGACTCCAAGTGGCATTTACCTCGCTCACAATACACTCCAATCGACCAGGGCGTACGGAAATTTCGTTGACCTTCCTGACTACTACAATACCTCGTCTAATTCTACTCTCCCTCCCGTTCGCATGAACGAAACTAGAGCCAATCCGCTTAATTTGACCGAAAGGGACTTTCGAATAATGGGTAAGACATCCTTCTTCAATCGTATATTTTACGTACTAAATATCTGCTAGCTTCTGAATAGTGTGGCGTCGCGGGCATGGAGAAGCATCTGGCAAATATGTCATTTGTTGGTGTCCAATGTGGTCTTGTTTTCGGCGTAAGTCAAAGAATCAACAACGGAACGAAACAGAATGGGTTCAGCTTGTCCGGTAAATGGAGCGTGCCGATGTATTCTTGTGCAACGGCAACAAAGGCCTCCATCAAGGCGGTGTCTTTCAAATACAACGGAACGGACGGGCTCAACAGCCTCCAAGTCGATAGCATCAAGGAAAAGGTCTATGCCAGTAATGATGAGTTGCCCGTATGGGGTGTTGAACGGTTGAGTAATTTTACCATTAAACAAGCAAGACCGCTTTGAGAAATAGTGTCGCCGGAGACGGAGAAGCGCGATGATGTATCACCTGTGGTTGCCATGCGTCGCTGACTTCGTTGGGAACCCTTTCCTAGGGGGTGAACCCAACATGCCGGGAAACGTTTTCTACACTGCGCTCATTGAGTCGATATACTCAATCAATGTTGCTTCATCAAGTGCAACGGTCAGTTATACAGGAGAATCAGATGCCTCCTTGAGTGAGAAGTGGAGAGAGCTTTCAGGGAATGAGAAGGGCGTGGCTCTGGCGCTTAATCTCGTCTGGACAGATCTTTCTGCCAACAGCCTCGTCAGAACACGAGGCTGGCTAAGCGAACCCCGCCCCCGGGTAGCCAAGCGAAGCACTGACATCCATCGCCGAAGTGAAACAACAACAAACGTCCCGGTTGCCTCCGCCAGTCGTAGAATTTGATATCACATTGTGTATGCGATTCCGGCAATCGTCACTTTGCTTCTCACTAGTCTCGTTGCCGTTACTGCCCTGGTACTTTTCGCACTTCGACGAACAGGCACAGACAAAATGAGAAGATTACTGGCCCAGACATCCCCTGGTCGTATCTTGACTACGTTCTTGTACCCTGGCCAGGTGGACCCTCTCGCCCCTACAAAAGTATGGATTGACAGGGCGGGGATGCAAACGATCAGACTTGGGTCTGGCGAGGCAGTGCCACGAGAAACGGAATTTATGTCTTTGGGAGGAGGTCCCGAGTATCATAAAGTCCCTGCTTCCGAGTATTCGGACGTAACCATGAATACTGTTCCGCTTGCTAAGTGAGTAGGGAATCTTAAGAGAGAGATAAGTTCAGACCGAGCATAATCAAGGTTGTCAGATGCTGGATTGTGACTATATAATTAAATGAAGTTATGATATCTTTTATATTTTATCATTTTCTTTACACTTTTGGCTTTTCAGGTAGGACTATCATTTTCGGGGGAAGGGGCAGTCTAGGATCACTTGAGCTGCAATGTCGCTTCCACAAAGGGTTGGTGGCATATCGACACCAACATCTGTTCTTCCAAACTACCCCTGGCATAACTCTTTCCAGGGTTCACGTCCTGCAGTGTTACCAACACAAGGCTCCTAGATAATTGCAGATTGCAGACAAGGCTACATCCGCATTATGCATAAGGGGTTGGTCACGGTATGGTGCGAGGGAACGAATCAGACTGCAACTCTTAAGCCACGCTGCGGGACTGCGACGAGGGGGAGAGATATCGCACCCACCATGTCTAAGGTCTGTTGGTTCGTATTCTAAGGATAGAAGTATTCAGCGGCACAGCTACATTGTTACGGCCGCAGCGGCAGCGATGACCCTAACACAGCGCCTACAAAATGTGTACCTTCCCGGCTTTTGAAACTACTAACGGGTGGATGGTTCGATCAGCGACAGATATTACGCGACAATACCAATAATCGTACAGCTTTCGACAATTCTGTTTTGCTTGCAATGGGTAGATGGGAGCTTCAATCTCTCTTCATATGTGATGAGCTGTCATGGTAGGTATTGAACAAGTCTCTACCATCCTTGTAGTTGCCCAACTTGGTATACTTCTCTCCAAAGTTCTCATCGAGTACTTAGAGGAAGCTCAAGAAGCGCCCTCACGAATTCTACGTATCAGCAACGAGATACAAACCACCAGCGAACGACTTAAAGAGGTAGCAAACCTCGTCGACGTGAATCAGCGCACTCGCTTATTCAGTGAGGAAGGACTACAAAGTGCTCTACGAGCGTCAACCGAGTGTGAACAGGTTATTCAGGAAGTGCGGCTAATCTTGCGTAAGAGTGGGTATAATAAGCCCATCCCTACCGACTGTGTGATTGACAAGGACGAGATTGATATCTCGCACTTTACGAGGATCAAGTGGCCGTTTGTCAAACCGAAACTTGCAGTTCCAAGGGCAGAATTGCAGAGGATAAAATCAGATCTTATCCTACTGTTTATCACGGTCATGGCTCGGCGAGCGTATTTCCACATCTTTACGAAATATACATTTTAAGGGAGATTGATGATTTGTGTAGATCTACACGGCAGAGCAGTTAATGTACTGCAATCACATCCCAAAAGCGGCGAGGCGGAGGTAGAAGCAGGCCCTAAAGGCTAAGAATGCCAGAGAAGCCGTGTACTCATCAGGGTATTCTTCATCGGAAGAAGACTCTGAAGATGAAAACGACCGAGCTCAATTTCACGAATTCAAGAAGCTCCGGGTGCTTAAAGAGGAAGAAAAGCAGCTTGAGGATAAAGCGTTACTCCTTAACATTCAGAGAGGGGAAAAGAGAAAGATGGCTGAGGCAGAACGTGAAAGGATCGAGGTCGAAGGCGTTGCCAAGTTCAAAGAAGCCCTTGCACGCCAGAAGGACGAGCGAGAGTCCCGCACTCGCGCATTCAAAGGAGCTTTGGAGGCCCAGCTTAGCGGACTCGGGCTCAGTTCAGAGCAGAATGAGCACATTCTCCAGCATATTCGGCTTCCAAATGATGACGAGATCAACTCCAACACACCGAACCTAGAACATGATAGGACCGCTACACCTCTAGAGGCGGGTCTTTTCAAGGCCGCCTCGGCTTCGAAATTCAATCTAAGTCCGAAACTTATGTGGTATGTCTCTTGCCATATCTATAGAGTAATGATTGTTTTAATGCTGACATGCGAGTTCGCATAGGAGACGAATAATGCGCAATGAGATACCCAAGTTGCCAAAAGATACCAAGAGTCCAGCGGACCTAGCGTCTACCTATGATGAAGATGAATCCATTAGCTATGAGATTTGGGTCATTGACAGCCACCCTTATGAGGGTATATGATTTAACCCGGACTCGATCCCTGGGGAAACTTCATTCAAAAACAAAGCGCAAAGCGATTCTGGAAGCAATATTCGCGACTTCTGACCAAATACCAATCTCTATGCAACTTTATACCGACCTACAAAGATCACCGTACTCGCGCAACCGCATTTTTCTCTCGTTAAAGCCAATCAAAATATTAACTAGGGTGGGAATACTCTCACACACAGAGGAAATCACCGGGGTACGGCTCCAGTTTGCGACTTACCCGGCTCGGCGTAGAAAGGAAATAAAGCGTGGGCCCAATGGTGTTATGCTTCCTCGATATTACACCCGTGAACGTACTTTCCATACAAATTTTCTGCACCGCCTTACGCTGAAAGACACGGTGATATGGCAAGAGACTCAACAGAGCATCACGAAAGGAGTGTTTCGAAAAGTGAAGCGCCTCCTCTAGTCTCTGAAGGTGGCGCAGAGCATAAGGAGCGTCCTTCAGGCCATCTGCCCAAGCAACAAGCCAACTTTGATTCTAAGAAGCCATATTCTGATTCAACGCCTCTGAATTAGAAAGGCTACTTGAAGAACTTAGTTTGGATATGCGCACGTTCAGTCGACAATTACACGATATTTATTCCGCCATTGGCAAAAACGTATCTGATTTGACCTCTAACAGGTCACGTAACCAAACTAGGTCTGTCTCTAGGCTTCTCTTCAGCGGTCAAAGGAGGGCTATATCGGACCAAGGCGAGCGAACGCTCACGGGATGAAGGTCGTGGGAGCCTAGATCGGCTGGCGTACGCCATCCTCCAAGAGTCCCAGTCCATGTTGAGAATCGTGGCCGGGATAATGATTATAGCCGACCACTGGGAGGGATGCCTCATAGATGTACAACCGATCCACGACCTACATCACCAATTGGTTACCGAGAGCACAAGCGTGAGCCACGCGTCAATCTACAAGGCCATCGCGTTCCAGAAATCCCATCTTAGAATTCAGCCGGCAAGAAAACCGAGACTTTCCGGGGTTATAAAATGAAGCCTCCAAAAAGGGCGCATACCTTTAGCGATGCCATATCATACCTAAATTACCCGGCTGGGATAGAAAAGAGCGCTCATTCTGCTGCTGGTATTCGTCATGACCCAGCACCGAAGGAAGACGACGACGACGGGGATATTATACTCACAATGCTGAAGAGATACACGACATTTCAAGGTGACGAGCTTCCATCCTCTATGGAATATGGTTCAGGGCAGCAGAAGCTTGCGAACCACACTCCCGCTTCTACAAACCATCTTACCGTACCTAGTTTAGAATCGCGACATGGCGGTAGCAGTAGTAGTAGAGAGACGACAATGAATCCACTTCTGCCAACCGAAAATGAGCGCTCTCTTACGCCCATCCGTGAGTCTAACACCACGACAGCCGATAATGTTGTTGAAGACCAAGCACCAGCTCGCGGACGCAGCCCTCCGGGGCCGGGCTATCTTGCTAGGACGGCAACAGCTAAAACACATTCAGATACTTCTCCCGAGCCCATATCTCGACGGGCTTGGGGATGTGATTTCTGAGTCGCTAGAGAGGAGGAGTATGTCAGGTGAAGGTGAGGGCGGTGGTAGCAGTAGCAACGCGTCCACGAGTGATGGCGGAACGGAGGCTAATGACGATGTAGAGACCAGGAGGTCTGTAGAAGATAGGTGGAAGGGGGGAAAGAAGGTCATGAGATAAATTAAGGAGGATGAAGCCTCTGGCACAGCTGACAGAATTCTGGAAAAGAATACGGATTCGAAGAGCTGAGATTGATTTTGCAGATATGTTTAGGCCGACAGAGGAATATATTACTTACGATACCTATGATGATGAAATATTTATCTGCTGATGTATAACTTTGATAGCATTTGCTTCCGTTAGATAATCATACTTAATGCTATATTCATGATAGCGTTAAATTCATAATGCTAAGCTACTCCTACTTACCTATTCTCCTAGTGTAAATATCCTGTCATGAACCATCTCTTCACCATACTATAACGACTCTTCCTCTCCCACAAGCACAACCTTGCAGTGGAAACAACACACTACACTCTCCCCATCCCACAGCCCCCTAGCAATTCCTGCTAAAGGAAATCATAACTTCCTAGGGCACTCACCAGGCAACCTAACATCCGCCCAGCCTTCCTCCCCATCCTCACCATGCTCCCTCACCGCGCTCCACTCCTCAACATCCAACCATCCAATTCTAGCGCGATCCCCAAAGCCTCCAATCCAAAGCGCCTCTTGGACAACCAGCCTTGCCCAGTACCCACTATGCGCAGCCCCCTTATCATCAGGCAACCAATACTTCGCATCAGGATGACTCTTGAGGAAACACTCCTCCAACGCCAAGCGCGTAGAAGCATCTAGCTCGTCCTCTGGCAGGCGTTCCAGGGTCCCTAACAAAGACACACGAGGCAGACTCGCCAGCGAAACCTTCGCGTCCTGCTTCTGGTTCCACCAATCTAACGCGAGGGAAATATTCGAGCCGGCTTTCGTGTTGCGGAATGTGGTGCCGATGTTTAGCGCGAGGATGAGCGGGTTTCCGGGCCCGATAAGGGTGGTCAGGTGGGGGTCGGAGTTGGCGCAGTCGGCGATATAATCGGGTAAGCCGATGGGGACGCCGGCGAGGGATGGGTGACGGGGTTGAGGGCCGGCGTAGACGGTTGAGAGGACGCCGGTGGTTGAGAGGGCTAGGAGGCGGCGTGCGAGGAGGTGCGTGGTGCGCCAGCTTGGTAGGCCCAAGAGGCTGGGGTCATCATTGTTGTCGATTGCTAGGGCGTCAGGGGAATCGGGGATGAAGCTAGATTGCTGGGGTCAGTTTATGGGATGGGGGGGTTGGAAAGGGGTAGGGGAGGGAGGGGGGAATGGGTTGCGTACATGGGTGCTTGGGTATTGTCAATGCCATGCCCATTCTTCTCGCTATAGGCGCGGCTTGGGTAGCTCAGGGCGCTGCCTGAGAGCGAGAGGAGCGGGAGGAAGGTTGAGAGTCTCATTCTTAGTTTCGTGATCAGTTGGTTTTTCAGTGTCTCATGTATGTTGAGAAAGTGGGCACTTGTATGGAAGATGCGTGTATTCCTTCAAGGATTCAGCGAGCCTTGCAGTTAAGTAAAGAGCGATGAGCCTTCCTCCACGAAGAGAGGGGGGTTTGTGGTGGATGCGGTGTCTAAGACCGTCGGTAAGTAACGGAGGAGGGAAACAGCGAATAAAGGACCACTACGCACAGTAGGCGAGCAGCAGTGCGGCAGGGCAGCATTAAATAGCAGCTCTCGCTAGTCACTTTCCAGTAACTTTGCCACTAAAATGGAAAAGCAAAAAAGAAAAGGCGAAAAGACACGAATGGGCTGTTCTCTACTTCTCTGGGCACGCAGGAATGCCACGCGAAGAAGCAGACGAGGTTGAATTGGCGCGGAAGCAGCAGTTCCGAGCGGGGCTATTATCTGATTAGATCATCTTATTAGATCATCTGATAAGATATTGCGGCTTGGCATGTCTAGTTACTGGTATGTTACCCACCTGCTAGCACTAACTAGCACTAACTACTCCGTAGCACTAATGCAGAGCTACAATATTAAATAATACCAGACCGACACCGGTCTTTGTTTCCGGCTACAAGCAGCATTATGGCCAATATCTGGCTGCAATTGAGCCTGCAATTGCCTGTCATCTCCGCGGGTACGTTCATCCAAACCCTGAATTCCCGAACAATACAGAATACACACTTTCACAACACGGTGCAAGCCTAGCCGCAGTGTTACAAGCTTCAAAGTTTAACTATTATCTCGGAAACTTAAAGAATGGCGTAAGAATTCTCTACACGAGGACTTATTATTTTTGATGGCAAAGTAATTGGCCAATTCCTGACTTATGCAGCCCTCACGGAAGGCGTTGACACCCCAACTAAATGCGTCGAATTCTATACAAATATGGGCGCCTTCGTAATGACCGTGCCATTGAAGCTGCTAAAAATAACGCCAACACCCTCTTTACTTTTGATATGGCGGACAAGTACTCCCGCATCACAGTCCCCACCATGACCACCCAAGGAGAAAAGGACTTTGCCTACCCGGGGCTGGTTCAATGGCCGCCAAGTATCAGAGACTGGTTCTGTTAGGGCCAATTGGCAGTTGATAGAGACATGCTCAGTTCTTTGGCTTATTGATGATGTTCTTCCAAGCAGGCTGCTCCTCCAGCTTTCTAAGCAAGCTACTATATGAATCTTCAATTGGGCCCGACATATCAACCTGAAAGTTTCCCAAAACTACCAGTATTAACAGAACAGACGTCTTCAAATTTCGAGAAGAGAAGGGTGGCGAAGCCCTCTTACTCAAGTTGGCTCAGAAAGAATGGAGGGAGGGCTTACCTCGATCAATGTTCTCTCTTGTTTAAACCAATCGACAACTTCCGGGTTCAGCTTCTCGTACTCCGCATACCGTTCATCGAAGAGGGCTTCGTCGTCTTCTAATCGTCCTGGCAGGCGCCGGCTTAGATAGCGGTGCTTGATAATGTCCCTAGGACAGTCACAGAAGACGACAATGTCGAAATACTAGCAGCTCATAATGTGTGAGTTCCACTACCGGCCTTTTATAGGTGGGGAACGTTTGCGAGGGGAGAGGGAGTTCAAGCATTCACATACCTTGCAATCCCCATATCCTCTTAACTGCTCCATACTCCTTGGAAATCCATCAAGAATGATCCCCGCAGACCCATTCTTCTTCTCGTACTCATGCCTGAGCTTCTCCTGGATCAGCGGGGCCAGGAATTCTATGGGAAATAGCCCGCCACGACGGAAGAATTCGATGATTTGCTCACGGACGGGACATTGCTCGTCGTTTGAGAGGCCACGCAGGTAGTCGCCTAGGGAGAAATGGAAGAGGCCGTAGTCTTTGGAGAGTTTGCTGCTGAGAGTGCCTTTGCCAGCGGCGGGGGGCCCTGTGAATAGAAAATGGTCAGAAGTCTTTTATTCAGCTGGAAATGGCAGTGCTTTTGTAATCTTTTTGCTTACCAAGGATACAAATAATTGGAGGTCTTGTATTATTTGACTCCATTGGTCTGCAAGATGGAACAGAGGTATCCCTCCTTTGTATGCTGTGGTTGGGGCACATTAGCTCAAGGTCGACAATAAGTGTAGGATCAACATGTAGCTTGTTCTTAGCAGCTGCTTCCTTAGCCAGTGGGCTAGTGAATATATTAAGAATATTCTTTGAGAGACTCACAAATCTTGGACAGGTTGGCCAAATACCTACAAGGCAAACTGAATGCCAATCTGTTCTGGGTTGCACAGATACAGGTAACCTGCAGATGGAGCAACCACTGCAGAGTAGTATCCAGCTCTTCCAATTCAGCTTTTGCCAGCAGGTTTTAGCTTTGTCTGCCTGCAAACGCATTCAGTAGCTTACTCTATTATAAACCAGCGATGTCCCCCAAGGAAGTTGAAGCTACCTACATGAGAAGGAAACACGATCTAGACGTCGTTGATCGCTGGGATATTGTTACATAATACACTCGTCGACCCTTGTTCGGTATCTGGACCATCTACCTTGCAGCGCTCATCAGGACACGTAATTTAGTACATCAATTGGCAATGGCTCTTTCTCAGATGCTGGGACGCGCCTTGGAGTACTGCTACCATCGCGACCGGCGTCTCATTACGCTTGTTATCACTGTCATGCTATCATTCTTAATCTTCAAGACAATCCCCCGCGCTCAGAAAAAGAAGCAATCACCTGTTCCCGTGTCCGTCAACTACTTCCCCTCACGCCTATGTAACAAAACATGTGGCTTCTGCTTCCACGTCGACAAGACATCCTACATCCTCCCCGAGGAAGAAGCAAAAAGAGGCCTTAAAAGGCTTGTCGAAGCAGGCATGAAAAAGCTCAACATCGCCGGTGGGGAACCATTCCTATACCCGGAGTTCATTGGCCACCTTTGCCAATATGTCAAGGAAGATCTTCACCTAGAATCCGTATCTCTCGTCACCAACGGCAGCAAAGTCACCGAGCGGTGGCTACGCAAGTACGGGAAGTTTGTCGATATTATAGCGGTCTCGTGCGACTCCTTCAACGAACAGACAAACATTGAAATCGGCCGGGGAACTGGCGACAATGTCCAACAGCTGCGCCGCATCAAGACGTGGTGCCAGCAGTACGGTATAAAATTTAAGATGAATACTGTAGTTTGCAGCTTGAATTGGCAGGAGGATTTGTCTGCATTGATACAGGAGCTGGCACCATTCCGCTGGAAGGTTTTCCAGGTCCTGCTTGTTGGCGGGGAAAATGACGAAAAGAGCACGACAACGGGACGCGGCAAGCTATTTGACAAGTTCCATATCACGGACGAGCAATTCGAATCCTTTTGTCGGAGGCACAAGCATGTTGGCGATCTATTCATTCCCGAGCCTAATAATGTGATGGCGAAAAGCTACCTTCTCCTAGACGAATATATGCGCTTTCTGGACAAGGGCAATGGTGTTGAGAAAACTTCAGAATCCATTCTAGACGTCCCTGTTGAAAAAGCCTTGTCACAAGTGGAATGGGATGTGGAAAGTTTCGAGAAGCGTGGTGGGATATATGATTGGAAAAGAAAGCTACCTGAACCCGGGTCTGGCGGAAATTGTGGCACGACAAAGCCAGAACTGGATTGGTAAAAAGTGGGAAAAGAAGCATCTCTCTTACGACAGAGTTTTGATTTTTTTTTGCTAGGTATGTTGTGTAGGAGGAGTGCAGTATCAGCACTTCCAGCCCCAGCATAATGACGTTTTACGGCCCTTGTTGGCCTGGTTTGAGGAAATTTGCGAGGGTTGATCGGGCATAAAATAGTAGGCCTAGACTAATAGGCAAATTTGAACTTTGAGCAAGATGTTATTATGTATAGAGCTAGGATGGAGCTGGGGTGTGGAGTTGTTTTTAATTCCACATTATGGGGTAACCTACTTCGCTAGCTAAATACTGACTATGCGAGAAACCAAGTACAGCTGGAGCTGAATTAAGTATAGGAAACCCAGCTCATGCTTCCACGCCTTATGAGAAAATAATTCTGATACAATGAAGGGGGTCAAGAGAAAGCTACTCTCTTTTTTTTTTTTTGCAGATTCTTGGAAGTGGAAAATGTACTGAAGTAGGTTAAGAGAAAGAAAAAATAGTAGATAGCCTTTTTCTATTCAGCTGAAAAAGCACTCTCTTATCTGTAGGGACGGGAAAAAGAAAAGAGTGGTAGTTGGTGATAGCTACAGTGCCACAACGAAAGGAAGAAATGTAAAAATGTAAAAAGAAAAGACCCAAAAAAAAAGGAAGTACCCTACGTGGGGGTCGAACCCACAACCTTTAGATCCCGGAACAAGAAGTAGAAGTCTAACGCGCTACCATTGCGCCAGCAGGGCTGTTTGTTTAAAGCTATTTTCCGCCGCGCAAATCGAATTCGACTCATCGAAACATGGATGGGCCGAACCAGTTATTTGTCGTCGTTGTTTACTATCAGTTTTTGACCACCAACCTCCATTTTTTGACTCCAATGAGGATGATACCCAGAGAATATTCTGCCATCCAAACAAATAGAGTCTAAAGTTCTCACTTTGGATGATGATCCAAAAATTACCAAATATTCCTCCTTCGTGTTTACCCGCTCTTGTCTGAATAATTGGACTGTACCTATTTTCTTTAAACGAAAGACCGCTCACTCTCCCCTTGAAATACATAGCCTACTGGTGATCAGTGCCCAAACAGGGATATACAAGCTAGGACTGAGAGGAGTAAATTAGCAAGAAGCAATGTCCAGAAACAAGAAAACCTAACTTGACCCCAGTGTCATGTTTGCTGAACACCTGTATTTTCAGGCCCAGCCAAGTTACTATGAAGTTTTTGGTTCTTTCAGGGATCAAGAATGAATATAAGGTGGGCAATCCTGGTCAGTGCGCATGGGGATCCCTGCCTGCCATGCTGTGCATGCATGGTACAGTCTCCTCTGCTTCTCAGCTGCCTTGCCAAACTTCCAGAAACCAATACCTTTTGCATTCTTTAGCGCTCTGGAAACCGAACCTGATTTTTACCTAGGAAAGATGAGATATACAATACCTATATGTTTTACTAGGCATTGTCTTGCATATGAACAGAAAAACCACAGAAACAAATACACTTCTCAATTCACAATACTGTGTGAATTTGTATCAAGACAATTATCTCGATTAATCAATATATAAAGACCCTGGTCTTTATAGCTCGGCTATTTTGAGGATAAACTACTGTGTCAGCAGAGGATCTTCCGGCTTGCACACTCGGACCCATGATTTTGTAAATCCGCTGATCGGCTTGCCTGGGGGGGAATTTAGCCATTCCCGCCCAGCGCCCTGCCTATGTGACGGTCAGGGGTGCGAAATATCCGCCGTCCGCTGCAGGCCCAGGGGTTGCACGGGATTTCCCCTCTCCGCCTTTGTTGATTGAAGCGGGTGTCAATGGCTGAATAATATTTCTTCTCCACACCGGTTCCCCAGGCTCATGAGCTATGACGCCTGGGAAATATTCCCGACTTGCCAATGGCATGCGGCACTATTTCCAGCTGGAACCTCGGGGAGGAGAATCATACAGGGGCCGTTTTGCTTTTAGCCGTTGAAAGATGCTATATAAAAGCCGGGCCGGGAGGTCCCTTCTAATCTGTGCGCAGCGGTTTGCCCACGGAATTCTCGGCTTGATCAAAGTTTTTGCTTTTGAGAAGAAAAAAGATGGCTCCGCAAACAGGCTTGTTGGGTGTGATAACTCAGTTGCTCGCATTCTCCAGTGTCTGCTATGGATATCCCTCGCTCGCGAATGAGTTTCGTGAAAGAGAAGTTGACACTGCTGCGTCGGAATACGACTATATCATTGTCGGGGGCGGCCAGAGCGGTTTGGTCATCGCGAACCGGTTGAGTGAAGATCCGAGAAGTATGAGAAACTCTTAAAACTGTTCGTTTCTAATTTGATGCGGGTCGAGGACCTTGCTAACATCCCTTCGCTATCGTGTAGAGAAGGTTCTAGTTGTTGAGTATGGATACTTCGACAATAACCCGGGCCAACTAGAACCAAACAGCGCGTTTATGTACAATCCCGCAAACCTGTACAATCTGACGTCTGTTCCTCAGCCAGGGATTGGAGGTGGCAGCTCGTACGTTCTCGCTGCGGCTGTGGTTGGTGGCGGTTCAACTGTCAATGGGATGATGTTGAATCGTGGAGCCCCAGAGGATTATGACAACTGGGCTAAACTTAAGAACCCCGGTTGGTCGTGGAGAGAGCTACTACCTTACTTCAGAAAGGTAATGGCCCCCATCATGCAAGCCCCTTTCTCCGTGCGTAACGGCTCTTTAACTTCTTTGGCAGAGTCACACTCTCCACACTCCGGGTCCAGGATTGGCCGAGGAGTTCAATATCACCTGGGACCAAAGAGCCTATGGGACGGGGCCAATCCAAGTTAGCTATGCTCCTTATCAGTGGCCGGGAACGAGTAAGTCGCTCTTAACTCTCATTTTCGTTTCCTCTCCCCCTGCGCCGAAATTCCTAACATATCTTCTTTTTTCCAAGAAATCCAATATCAAGCGATGATTGAAGCCGGCGCCGTTTCACAGAAAGAAGGAGCTTTAGATGCCCATGGAGTATTTTGGATTCCTGCAGCCATGGATCCAAAGACTATGCAACGCTCATATTCTGTGAATGGGTACTACGACCCAGCTAAGAGCCGCAAGAATCTCGAGATCTTGACGGGAACGCGCGTGAACACAGTAGTCTTCGACCATAGAAAGCGCACCACAGGTGTGACGATCCAGAAACGAGACACCCCGGATGGAGAAGGCGTAGAGACTGTCAAAGCAAAGCGAGAAGTTATCCTCTGCGCAGGGTGGCTGCATACTCCTCAGATTCTGCAGCGCAGCGGTGTTGGTCCGGCTTCTCTGCTCAGGGAGGCTGATATTGACGTTGTTGTTGATTTGCCTGGTGTTGGATCGAACTTCCAGGACCATGCTGCTGCTGGCGCGACCTTCACGTGTAAGTTTTTACCGTTTCTCCCTAGGCTTTCCCCTGCGCATTAATGGTGGTGGTGGTTATTAACCCGGTCCACGACATAGATACCACAGACGTCACTCCAAATCCAGGCCTTATGCATACAAACGCGACCTTCCAGGCCTGGGCACAAGAGCAATGGGAGACTAACAGAACAGGTACGTAAATTGTGTCTTTGCCTGTGTGATCAACAATATCTAACATCTTCCTCACTCTCTCTTTTAAGGACCCATGGGCCAAACCGTCGGGAACACCGCCGGTCTCATCCCCCTCCCAATCATAGCAGACGACTACAAAGACATAATCCGCGAGCTCAAATCGCAAAAAGCAGCCGAACATCTTCCCTCAACATACAACAAGGAGTTAATTAGGGGATACGAAGCGCAAAGAAGCATCCTTCTCAAATCTTTCGCTTCCCACGAATTCCCCGTCCTCGAGCTCCCCTTCAACGGGGCCGGCCAAGTTTCCCTAGTCCTTCATAAACCCATGAGCCGCGGCACCGTCCTGCTCAACGCAACAGACATCTACGCAGAGCCATTAGTCGATTATAACACGCTAATAAACCCGTTTGACGCCCGCGTCATTGCCAATAATTACAGATTCGCGCGGAAATGGATGTCGACGCCTAGCGCCCAGGAGTTGGGTCCTGAGGAGGTGGCCCCCGGAAAGGACCTGACCACTGACGCGCAGTTGACTGAGGTTGCGAGGACAAGCACTGGGTCGAGTACGGCGCACGGCTGCTGTACGGCGGGCATGCAGCCGCGTAATCAGGGTGGTGTGGTTGCGCCGGATCTGACGGTTTATGGGGTCAAGGGGTTGAGTGTGGGAGACGCATCGGTTATGCCGTTGACGGTGGCGGCGCATACGTGTGCGACTGTGTATGCTATTGCTGAGAAGGTATGTTCTTTCCCGTTTTCTTTTCAGTTCGTCTTTTTCTGTTGGCATGTGTGGAAACTGGAGTTGGGCTAACAACGCGGGTTCCACCATCGCTTAGGCTGCGGATCTCATCAAGGCGAGAAATAGATGGTAGTTCGAAGAACATGAAGACTGGTTTGCGGGACATGGTGTATATATGTGCCGAAGAGGTCTGATGAGTGGGTTTGTAAATAAATATTGTCAATATGACATGATTATTATGTGCTATCAAAACATGCACTATCCAGTCTAGATCCATGATATAAAAAGATTAAAGAGAAAGAAGGGACAGAACGCTCACTTGGGTACAATTTACCGGGGCCATTTGGGACTTTATATATGCCATCCCTTTAAACCGCCGCTAAACCTTGAAGCCTTGTTCCAAAAGGGGTATATATCTACATAATAAATGGCTAGGAGCAGCAAAAAACTTCCTCCACTCATATATGGTTCACCAAACTCATACTCAACATATCCTTTCACCATATTAACGCATGGGAGAGACACCGGATACCTTGCTCGCGCTTCACTTCTGAGCCAGCTGTGCAGAGAAGAACACTACAAACAATCATTCAGCTTTCACCTACCTACCTGTCACCTTAATATATCCTATGCAAAGTCTCTCAATACCCTCAGCTCTAACCCCCCGGATTCCAACTTTTCCTTAAAAGTCCCTAGTAAAACCGCATAGATTCAAGTGTCGTAGCTCACGGACCCATTTCGCCTAGTGAGTATATTTGTCATTAGTATGGGCTGGTCAGTGGCAGCAGCCTAGCAAGAGGGGGCGGGGATTGGATGGGTTAGCTTAGCTATATTCAACTTCTGAGAGATGGGCC